>JAPIVC010000564.1:0-40000 GCA_030586385.1 Camponotus fellah
TTTTTGTAATTTTAATTATGTAGCATCAAACTTATTATTAAACTGTGCTTATTGTCAGTTAAACTTAACTTGATTAGTTCTTATTACTTTTTATTTAAAAATACTAATTTTCATTTATGTTTTTTAGAGCTCAATTATGGTTAAAATTTTGTAATAGATATATAGAAACACCTTTGGAAAAATTATATAATAATTATAGGATTTGTAGTGAACATTTCACACCTTCAATGTTTTTAAACAATTTGAAAAATAGGTTTCAATCACATGCTATTCCGATAATATCCAAAAATTTGGAATCTTTAGAAGAAAATAAAATTCAAAGTAAGTTTTATTTTACAATTTATTTAATTATTTATAAATAATATATGTATATATTATTAGATATATATCAATATATATATATATATATATATATATATATATATATATAGAATTTAACTAAAAGATACTGCTAAATTGTTGGAAAATATTCTTCGCACATGGAGAATGAAAATATATTACATGATTATATAATAAGATTTCAATTTCGCAAGAAAGCATTTCTAGATCTATAATTATATAATACTTTTCATCTTTTATGCGTGAAGAATGTTTTTCCAAAGTTTGGTTGTACCTTTTAGTTACATCCCATACAGCACAAGATATTCTATGAACATCCTAGAATATTTTATGAATATTTGAATATTCTACGAATGTCTTAGAATGTTTATGGAATATCTTGTGTTGTATGGGATATATCTTGTATATATGAAGCATTTTATTACATGAAATAATTTCATTAATAATTTTCAATAATAATAAATATACATATAGGAAATATATCTGTATAGGTGTGTATTTTATCTAATCTTATTTCTAAATTAGTTTCTGAACATTTTTAATAAGTTTTCTTATTTATAAATTTAAACTAGATAATGTTACTGTTTTAATCGAGAAAAACATAGAAGAAGATATAATAGAAAATGTAAATGAATCAAGTATTGCTATCTTATCCGAGAAAAATAAAACAGAAAACATAATTGAGTCAAATATATTAGAAACACATTATTTAGAAACAGAAATGATTAATATTAATACTGGAGGTGAGTAAAGATAAATAAACAAAAAATTAAATATTTAATTATTTTTTTATTATTAATGTTAATATTTTTAGGAAATGAAATAAAAAACATCGTACATAATAAAGATATTAAAATTATAAATAATGTGGAGAATAAAATAGTACAAACTGAATCAAAACTAAGTTATTATACTCCAAAAAAAAAGAAATTAAGATGCCAAAACAGGTCTCTTCAAAATAGAAATAAAACATTACAAAGAAAATTAGAATACTATCAAAATGAAAGAAAAAATTCATGTACATTTCAAAATTGGTATTTACATTGCGACAAATTCCTTCCGCCACAAATAGCTACTTTTGTCAAAACTCAAGCTCAACTTCATAGACAATCTACAAAAGGTAAAAAATATACTATGGAATTTAAACAGTTTTGTTTACAACTTTACTTTTCTGGACCAAAAAGTTATAAATTGTTAAGCAGTCAATTTTGCATACCTTCCTCAAGAACACTCCAACGTACGATACAAAAATTGCAGATTTTACCAGGATTACATGATTATATATTTAAAATTTTAAAAAGTAAAGTGGTATAATTTTAATGATATTGACAAACTCTGTATTATATCTATTGATGAAGCTGCTTTAAAAGCTAATCTTTTTTATAATATCAATCTCGACGAAGTTATTGGTTTCGAAGATTATGGACATGACAAATCTTTTTTATCAGCATGTAATGTAGCTGTTATTATGTTGCGTGGTTTAAACAAATCTTGGAAACAGCCGCTTGCCTATTTTTTCCTTAACTCTACATTTAAAGCTGATAATGTAAAAGAAGTTATTTTACAAACTATTATAAAATTGCAAGAAATTAAGTTAAAAGTAATTGCTATCATTTGTGATATGGGTAGTAATTTTGTGCAAATGTCAGAAAAATTAGGTATTACAAACGAACGACCATATTTTGAAATAAACAATGATATAATATTTTATTTTTTTGATCCACCACGTACTTTAAAAGCAGTTCGTAATAATTTTGCCACTAATATTATTGAGATAGAATCAAAACACATTTCTTGGTCTTATGTTGAAAGTTTGTACATAGATAAAATCAAGGATAATCGATTAGCACCGAAATTAAGTGATTCACATATACATCCAACAAATTTTGAAAGAATTTAAATTCGCAAGTCAAATTTTAAGTCATACTGTATCTGCTGCTTTAAAAACTTTTATTTCTGTAGATTTGTTACCAGAAGATGCATCAGCTACTGCCACGTTTATAGAAAACATGGACAATTTGTTTGATATTTTCAATTCTTTAACAACAGAACATTCGAAAAAATATAAACAAGCATTTAAGGGTGACGAATTTCAAATTAAATTCTTACTTTATATGAAAGAATATTTATCAACAGTAAAGATTTATAGTAAATCAGGTAATGATATCACTAATAAAGTAAAAACATTTAAATTATGGATATTAAATATCATATAATTTACTTCAATTATGGTCATATTTGAAAAAAACGATGTCGGATGTAAAATTTTTATATATGAGGCGTTTTAACCAAGACCCTTTAGAAAATTTTTTTGGTAAAATTAGATCATTAAATGGCAATGCATTTAATCCAACTCCCATACAATTCTATTTTACATTTAGAAAATTGTTTTCTATACATATATTCTAATACAAATACTGGAAATTGTTCAGAAGATAAAGATCGTATTTTAACTAATTTAAATGAATTTAAGCAATCTCCTATTATGACGGAAGAACCTATTCAAGAAATAAGAATGTTGCTTGATGATCATGATTATCACAATTTAAATTTAAGCGAAGAAAATGCTTTTAGATATATTTGTGGCTATCTTATAAATGTAAATGTCTTCAAAAACACTCTTGTGATATTTGTACCAAATATGCAAAAAGTTGCACTGAATTAGATGCTAATACTATTTATTGTTTTCATAGAGCTTACAATTCTACAGAAGAAAATCTATTTGATTTATTAATGCCAAATGATAACTTTGTCCAATTCATACTATATTAGAAATTAGAATATTAGAAAAATTGTTTTTTGATAACATATACAATTTTATTACACAGAAATTTGTAGTTACAAAATTATTAGCAATATTTTCAAAAATATCTTTTAATCATCCCTGTGAACGATTTCCAAAACAATATTTATTAACATTATACAGTAGAGTACGTTTATTTTATACATTAAAATTTACTAATAGGCGTTTTAGATCTCAAATAGGTCATAGAAAAACTATGATTTTACAACATCTTTAATTATTTTAGTATTTAATTATTAAATACTTTGTCTTTGGCAGCAATAAGTAATCCTGTGATATTAATTAACACCATATTAAATATATATATACACGCACACACGAATATGTGTGTGTGTGTGTGTGTGTGTGTGTGTGTGTGTGTTATTAATATATTTTATAAAGAATAGCTTTAAAATAGGTACATTTATTTTTATAAAATTTTTAATATTAAGTTCTTTATGTATTAATCTTAATTTTAATTTATTTTTATTATTTTTTTAATTTTTCATTATTTATAAAAATTATTTTAATTTATTATTTTAATTTTTAATTTTAATTTATTAATTTATTGTTAATTTAATATTGTTTTATTATTTTATTGTTTTATTATTTTATTGTTTTGTTATTTTATAATTTTATTATTATTTATTTTTAGTATAAATTATTTTTATTATTTTTAATTTTCATTATTTGTTGGTTTTTTTTAATTTTCTGCTGAATTTAAATGATCAATAGATGACCACAAGTATTTATACCTTAACACTTCGACTATTTGATTTGTACCTGATTATGTATTTTGTATATATTTTTAAGAACAAAATAAATTTTCTTATAATTATATATTCCTTTATAAAATGCATATATATATATATATATATATATCTCATTTCTTCATTTGCATTATTATATACATTGCACATGCATTTGGATTATTATTATACGTATATATAATATATGCAATTTATTTTTTAGTATGTTTACTTTTTTTATTATCTTACTTATTATATATTTTATGTATAATTAAGTTTATAAATAAATTTTTAAAATATTTAATTTTTAATACATTTAATTTTAAAATGTTGATTTAAAAATAAGAATATTTTACTTTTAACATTTTTAATTTCACTTTTATATTTTTAAATTTGGCGCATTTTCCAACCAAGGATATGGCGACGGGTGATTCATACATCGCAACATCAAAGATGCCGACGCTACTGTCGTAACTGGTTGAACTGTGGTCCGATCTTATAATGGGTGCTTTCCATTTAGAGACACAAGTCGACACAAGTGTCATTCTATGTTTGTTTATTGTATTCATTGAAAAAAGATAGAATGATGCTTGTATCGACTTGTGTCTCTAAATGGAAAGCACCCATTTGAGATCGTCTTAAGGTCATTCTACAATAGAGTCGTAAAGTCGTAAGTCGTAAGAAATTGACCAATCTCAGTTGAAGTTCAAGAGAATAATCAACTGTGATTGGTCAATTTACGACTTACGATTCTGTCATTCTAATAGAGTCGTAAAGTCGTAAGTCGTAAGAAATTGACCAATCCCAGTTGAAGTTCAGGAGAATAATCAACTGTGATTGGTCAATTTCTTACGACTTACGACTTTACGACTCTATTGTAGAATGACCTTTAAGTTCGAAATGCTTAAAATGCTACGCAGCTATTTGATTGGTTGAATGAGGTGTTAAGCAGGGTTGGGTTTGATACGCATTCCAGAAGTATCCTACGTATGATATGTGAAATTGCGTATGATACGTAGGAAACATATGAAACTATGGCTATGTTAAAGCTGTGTTTCGAAATTGACTGCCAATACTGAAAAGGCAGTTAATTTCAGAACACCACCTAAATTGACTGTTAGATTTCCAACTGATAGTCAATTTTGGCTTTAAGTTTTGGACAAAGCTTATGATTTAACATGCAATCTATAAATAAAAATCAAAAAAGAAGTAATATTGAAAATGTAAGTGCAATATATATATATTTGCTATTATTTGCTTATTAATATTTGCTATTTTACTAATGCATTAATCTATTATGTCTATCTATATATCTATAATCTATCTATATATATATATAGATCAATAATTATGCAATTATAAAAATTCGTCTTATATCAAAATATATGTTTATAGATTGTTTCTGAAATATATGGACAATGTGGACCTGTACCACCAAAAAATCCACCAGTTCAGTCAAAAAACGACATTGATATAGTTCTTGCAAAATTATTTTTTGGATGCAATATACCATTTAAAGAGTTATTGAGTCAATACATTTTAAAAATTTAATAGCTACACTTATCACGTTTGGTTGATCTAAAATAAAGGTTAGGTAATGTATGATACGTACACATATATATGAAACTAAGGCACGTATCATACTTAATATAATACGTAAGATACCTATGTATGATTCATAAGGTATGATACGTTCCCAACCCTGGTTTTAAGTCAACCTCGAAGCGGACTTAAGACGACCTTAAATATAAGATTAGACTATGAATACCGGCCATAGACATATAGGTTCCATAGACTTACTAGAATAGACTGCTCATAAAGATAGTGGGGGGGGGGTATCCGTCACTGAGAAAAGGATAACTGCCCAGTCAGAAATGTAACGTTGATTCAAAGTTGATTCAACATCGATATGGTTGACAACTGGTTGAGTCGATACCCAGTCAGAAATGTAACGTTGATTCAAAGTTGATTCAACATCGATATGATTGACAACTGGTTGAGTCGATATTTAGTCAGAGATGTAACGTCAATTCAATGTTGATTCGACACGTTTGACCTGCAGTTACTTGCCGTTACGCGGCGACACTCAATTTAACTAACTCGTATTCGAATTCATCTAAGATGGTTATAAGGTCTATGAAGGATTAATGTAGTAATTATATTTCTTGTCTTGTCAGTTTAATTTCTGATAAACTGACTTAATTTTACTTAATATTCTAAATCCTAATAAGGGATCTAGATTATTAAAAATAAATAATTTGTTTAATAATCAGGATCTTTTATTGGGTTTCAGAATACTAAACAAATTTTTCTTAATTGAATGGGTAAATAGGAAATAATTCATTTATTGCATGTATTAAAATATTCTGGTGTCAAATGTATGTAAAATAATTGTATGTATATTATTGAGATAAATATTTAATAAGATACATTTGATAAAAAACACTAGACACAAAACAACTAGATGTTTTTCCCAAAGCGGTAAATGTTTTTTTTTTCCTATCTTTCTTAAACATTTCATATTTTCAAGATTTATTTATTAAAACGGTCTGCATTTGTAGCAAAACTCGTTTTAATATTGCAAATACGGTGCACCGTATATGATAATAAACTCTGTCAATATTATTTTAAATAAATATAGCGTGCAATAAAAATTTTATAAAAGTAAAAGAAAAATTATTTTTGATATGATTATTTATAATGATTACATAAAGTTACTTTTTTTATAAAAGCATTAATTATTGAAATATATATTAATAAACTGGTTGATTCAACATTGAAATTATGTCGAAATGATAGTCGAAAATTCGTCAAAATTTTGTACTATTTCGATGTCGATTCGATCAAAATTTCAACTTTATTTCAACATTGGTTTTTGACGTTAATTCGTCATCACAACAACTATACATTTCTGACTGGGTGTCGTTAATATGAATTTCTATCTCTTTCTAATGCAGAGTAGTGGGGAAGCATAGCAACCAATAACGGTGTCAGAGCGTGAGTGTGTAGTATGCGTATTGTCGATGTGAGCTAAGTCACGCCCATTAGAAAGAGATGGAAATTCATATTAACGACAGTTTCCTTTTCTCAGTGACGAATATCCCCACTACCAAAATTTGCGCTCATGAGCAGTCTATTCTAGTAAGTCTATGATAGGTCCATATTCTGAATCCTTTTTTATCGATAAAAGTGCCTCTAAAAGTGGTTCGTAGCCAATCAGAAGGCTTATAAGCCACTTTTAGAGGCACTTTTATCGTTAAAAGAGGACTTAGAATATGGACCATATAATAGACTGGCCCCTATCGTAAGAGGCGGCGTTGAAAGATCTGAAGGATAGAGAGATGATTCCGGGTATCTCTGTCCTTCTCTTTTGTCTCGTGATGGAGACACTGATGGGATGAGTGAAAACGAAGCGAACATGCATATTGGCTGCAGAGAGAAGAATGAGAGCTGTCACGGCCCGCTTTTAGGTGATCCCTGAAAGCGATAAAAAAAATTTACATATTAATTATACAATACAATATATACATTAATTTATAATGTTAATGGAAATTTGATTTATTACATACCATGATAATTGTGTAGAAATAATTTTATATATATCATCCAAAACAAGACAATAAATTATAAAACTTCTAGCTATAGAACGCAGAAGACTACTCATTTCCGTTTCTTTAGTATCCCGTAAATTATTATTAGACATTAATAATATATAATTAATAATATACAGGGTGTCCATCGATTTTCGACCTTAACGAAAAAAATAAGTAGATTGGCTCAAATTAAGAAGAAATTATCTATATTGTTTTGGGATTGTTGCAATAATTACGGAAAAATTAAATAAAGAAGATCGGCCAATCTGCGTGAATAGAAGCGCGCGGCGACGAGAGTCGTCCCACTGTAATCCGATACTAGTCGCGCCGCGAAGCGGTGGGCGGGTCGCTCGAGACATGATACGATATATCGCAATACCGCGCCGAAAAATGACCCATCCTTTTAGCGACGAGAAAATGATGCGCTATCATTTCCACACCACCTTGCGGTAGATAGCATGGTGCGCTTTTTTATAGTGGTTTCTCCCATAGGCCTATTCCACACAATTTGAAAATTATTCAAAATGCCATTACTATACGCTGAATACATCATAAATGTAAAAAATTAATGGTGACAGTACCTTTAAAAAAATTAATCCATGATTGAAAATCCTTCGATAAAATGTATTGCACACGTTGATAATCATAGGATGATAAAATGCTTCACGAATCCTTTCTTCATCTCGTACGAAAGCGCACTGCTGGACCGATTATCCTGTTATTATGCACGACACGCAGTTTCACATAATTATTGCACAACACATAAAATTGTATGGCCACTTGGTTTTCGTTAACGCCTGGGAAAGAATTCCATGTAAATTGCGGCCGCACGATAAGTATTTCCGCTAGTCTGTATGCCACAATCATATCCGTATATTCCTGCAGAGTATACTTCATTTTCACTGTTAATTTACTACGCAAACACAAGATTTTTATTAAAACGTCTTAGCTCTCACACACTGTTATCACACTGCGTACGGCGGCAGCACGCAACTACAGCTGACAGCTGAGCGGACATGTGAGTGTAAGCGTACGTTCGACGCCTGCGCACTATGGTTGTCCGCTACGAACTAGCGGGAGAAAATACTTATCGTGCGGCCGCAATTTACATGGAATCATTTTCCAGGCGTTAACGAAAACCAAGTGGCCATACAATTTTATGTGTTGTGCAATAATTATGTGAAACTGCGTGTCATGCATAATATCAGGATAATCGGTCCAGCAGTGCGCTTTCGTACGAGATGAAGAAAGGATTCGTGAAGCATTTTATCATCGTATCATTATCAACGTGTGCAATACATTTTATCGAAGGATTTTCAATCACGGATTAATTTTTGTAAAGGTACTGTCACCATTAATTTTTTACATTTATGATGTATTCAGTATAGTAATGGCATTTTGAATAATTTTCAAATTGAGAGTGGAATAGGCCTATGGGGGAAACCACTATAAAAAAAGCGCACCATGCTATCTACCGCAAGGTGGTGTGGAAATGATAGCGCATCATTTTCTCGCCGCTAAAAGGACGGGTCATTTTTCGGCGCAGTATTGCGATATATTGTATCATGTCTCGAGCGACCCGCCCACCGCTTCCGAATTTTTCCGTAATTATTGCGACAATCCCAAAACAATATAAATAATTTCTTCTTAATTTGGGCCAATCTACTTATTTTTTTTGTTAAGGTCGAAAATCGACGGACACCCTGTATATACATGCATATATATATATATATATACAGGGTGATTCAAAATAACCCCTATGTCCCTGAAATGACATATTATTGAGTCAATTTTAAGACGATTTTTCCTTTTGCAAAATTTCGTCCGAAGCTTAGTTTTCGAATTATTGATGAAAGTAGTTAACGTATGACGGGTCGGGTACAAGAGGCAGGCAGGGGCGATGCGATTCATCGTCAGACGTGAGTGCTTACGCGGGGCGCCTGCTGCGAGCTGGTCGCTGCACATACAGACACACATGCGAAAAAGAAAAAATATGTAATTGTTAATTGCAAATTACATATTTTTTCTTAAAAATAACTCTGTGTTTTCTTTACACCAATTGATTCCTCTCATTATTTTGTACGTAAAAGTATTAAGATAAGATAATCGAAAAATGAATATTTTACAAGATATTTTACGGTTTATGTAGAATTAAGAAATTATTTCAAGCCTCATAACTCAAAAAGTACTTAAAAAGGCACTTAATTATAGTGTTTTGGAAAGCTCTCGAGATAAGCTACAAGAATGTGCAAAACTATATAGGGTGTTCCGTTTGAAAAAATTGAAGTGACCTTCACGTGACCTTCAAGTGACTCTTGAAGGTCAAACCAATGATATCATCTTATGGCCCCCTCGAAACCAAACAACTTTTGTCTGAAATATTTTTCTCTCCCGGGCTTGGTTTTCGAGATATTCGACTGGTCGGATTAAAATGAAACACCCTGTATATATATATATATATATATATATATATATATATATATAAACTTCTATGATTGCAGAAATACTATATAATCGATTATGTGGCTACGCAGAAGATTATCTCTCTCACATTATGTTATATTATTGTTATATTATTTATTATTATGACTACGCTGCAAATATATAAACTTTTACATAAATAATATAACATAATGCGAGAGTAAATAATCTTCTACATAGTCATATAATTATGATTATATGATATTTCTACAATCATTTTTAGCTACGCAATAAATATATAAATTTCTATGATTGCAGAAATACTATATAATCAATTATGTGGCTACGCAGAAGATTCTCTCTCTTACATTATGTTATATTATTGTTGTATTTATTAATAATAATTTTTTTATTTGCAGCATAGTCATAATAATAAATAATGTGATATAATCTTCTGTGTAGTCATATAATTATGATTATATGATATTTCTTTCTGCGATCATTCTTGACTAATTGTAGCAAATATATAAACTTTTATATGATTGCAAAAATATTATTTAATCATAATTATGTGACTCGCAGAAGATTATTCATTCTTATATAATATTATGTTATGTTGCTGCACAGCCCTAATATTCACTCTTACATTATGTTATGTTGTTGCACAGCTCTAATATTTACTCTTACATCATGTATTGTTGTGCAACCCTAATATTTACTCTTATTAGTTATTTATATACAAAATATCATATAATCATAATTATATAGCTATACAGAAAGTTATTTTTACTCACATTATGTTATTGTTGTTACTCCCGACTATTATCAATCTAATATCTTTTTATTAATTATTATATTATTTATTTATATTATTATTTATATTATTATTATTGTGCTATTATTTTTTTATATTTAATTAGGAAGAATACACATATACGATACATGTCAATTTATGTATATTTGTATTAAAATAAATTTTTACACACACACATACACACACACACACACACACACACACACACACACACACACATATATATATATATATATATATACAGGGTGAGCCATTTTAATTAAGCACGCAATTATTTCGGAAACAAAGCATTTTAGAGAAAAATGTTTCAGACAAAAGTTTTATGATTTCGAGGGGGCCATAAGATGATGTCATTGGTTTGACACTGAAGAGTCATTTGAAGGCCACGTGAAAGCCACCTCAATTTTTTTAAATTGCACCCCTTATTTTTTATTACATATTCTTGTAGCTGACCTCGAGAGCTTTCCAAAACACTTAATTAAATGTTTTTTCGTTAAGTATTTTTCGAGTTATAAGGCTTGAAATAATATCTTAATTTTACATAAGTGATAAAATATCTAGTAAAATATTCATTTTTCGATTATCTTACCTTAATACTTTTATGTACAAAATAATGGGAGGAATCAATTGGTGTAAAGAAAAAACGTAGTTGTTTCGAAGAAGAAATATGTAATTTGCAATTAACAATTCCATATTTTTTCTTAGAAACAACTGTATGTTTTCTTATATTTTACAAGATATTTTATGGTTTATGTAAAATTAAGAAATGATTTCAAGCCTCATAATTCGAAAAGCACTTAATGGAAAAACATTTAATTATAGTATTTTGGAAAGCTCTCGAGGCCAGCTATAAGAATATGTAATAAAAAATAGGGGGTGCTGTTTAAAAAAATTGAGGTGACCTTTACGTGACTTTCAAATGACTCTTCAAGGTCAAACCAATGATACCATCTTATGGCTCCCTCGAAATCATAAAACTTTTGTCTGAAACATTTTTCTCTAAAATGCTTCGTTTCCGAAATAATTGCGTGCGTTAATTAAAATGGCTCACCCTGTACATATATATATACAAGGTGTCACATTTTAATAGTTCCAGGCAAATATCTCAAAAAAATATGGAAGATACGGAAAAACGTTTGAAACAAAAGTTGTTTGGCTCGAAGGGGAACAGATGATGAACTATGTACTTAACCTTGAGTGATCTATTGAAGGTCAGGTCAAGATCATCGATGTTCTTTTAAACGGAACTTCCTATTTTTTATTAGTAATAAATACAGAAGAAAAAATTGTTAACATATTACCTAGAAGAAACAGGAGCGAAAAAATCGTGGTCGTGCAATACTTCATGTAAAATTAATAATATATAAAAAGTGATATTCTTAAATAATATTTTTTAGAGAAAAGTTAAATTTAAATATCTGTAAAAAGCGATTATATAATATTTAAATATCTATAATAAGCAAACGTGACAGTCACATTTTGATACAGTATGATGGGGGTGATGATGGATTTATTTAAAAATGTTTAATAATAATTATGAAAAATTAAATTTAAAATACATAATTTTTTACATAAAAAGAAGTGATATTCCTAAAAAATACCTTTTAAAAAAAGGTAAAGAAAAAGCGTCGAGTTCATCTATATAAATCGTCTCACAAAAAATAGTTATCACATAAAGTATCTTTATGTAAAAAATTAAATCTGAAATATTTTCACAAAAAATAGTTATCTAAAAATTGTTTCACAAAAAATTTACAAAAAGTACTAATATTAATTATAAAAAAATTGCGTCAAGTTGAGGTGCAATTTCACTTTAATATTGTTAGTATTATAAAATTTTATACATATGTGCTTTGATATAATATAATCCGCTGCTGACAAATAGGTAGAAGTTCCGTTTAAAATCTTACATTTTTGTCATGAAGACGAACATTTTTTGTTAGAGTTGAATCAATTTTTTAAAATAATAAAAGATTACGTCAAATGATTTTTAAATTTTCTAGAAAATTAAAATAAGATTTAAAAAACTTATTTAAAAATTAAAAATTAGAAAAAATGAAAGATTACGTCAATAATTTTTAAATCCTCTACAAAAATAAAAGAACAAATGTTTTTAAATATTAAAAGTTAAAAAAAATATAAATTAAAAAAATTTTAAATAAAAAAACTTGGAGCTGCCTAGTAATTATTGAAATAATGCTAGTATGTAATTGCTCATTTATTATTATTGCCAATCAAATAGGCAGCGCGCCGAGATTTTATAACACTAACAAAGTTAAAGTGAAATTGCACTCCAACTTGACGTAATTTTTCATAATTAATATCAGTATTTTTAATTAATACAAGTATTTTTTGTAAATTTTTTGTGAAACAATTTTTAGATAAATATTTTTTGTGAAAATATTTCAGAGTTAATTTTTTACATAAAGGAACTTTTACATAAAGGTACTTTATGTGATAACTATTTTTTGTGAGACGGTTTTTAGATGAACTCGACGCTTTTTCTTTACCTTTTTTAAAAGGTATTTTTTAGGATATTTTATACAATAAAAATGGGTATTATGTAAAAATACTTTGTATAGTTGGCAAGAGCTTCATGACACTTTTCCTGTTTCATAAGTATAGGGCCTAATTGAGCATATGCGTTAATATGCGAGGGACTGATAGAGAGTGCCATGTAACAGTCTTTAAGGGGATGCTGGAGCGATGGCCGAACTCTGATAGGATCGATAATAATAATTTCTGTAATATATATTATCGACATTACTCGACAGATGTCGCAATAAACATTTTCTCAATGTGTTCAATGCATGCTATTAGTCCGATTTTATATTTGAGATCGTAATCTCATTCAATGAAATGGCCGCATTATTTCATTGCATTGGTTAGCATTGGTTAAATGGTCAAATATAAGATTCGATTAGGAATATCGGTCAATATGTTGAAATTAGACATCACATATTTTCTACTGATTTATCTTCTCATACGCATATGTGAGCGTAGATGACAATGAAACATGTGTGTCTGGATATACAGCAAACATTGAAAATGAACAAATAAAATAACCTATTTTATTATTTTTGAAAACTTTCCCGAGTTTTGCTGGATGATAACTATTTTTTCATGAATGTATGGATTTTCAAAATGATAACGGAAAAAATTTTGGTGTCCATTCGGGGCAAGAAATGGCCATTTTTTACTCCCTTCTTTATTTTTATATAGTATGTTACACGTGTGTAATATACACGTGTGTGTATAAAATGTCCCATTTTATATTATAATTATTATATATACATATACATATATATGTATATAAAAATAAAAAATATATACACAGCTTGTTATGCGTGCATATACACACATATGTTTGTGTATGTGTGTGTATATATGTATATACAGAATGTCCTATTTTATATAATTTATAATTATATGATTAAAAATTATGTATACACATATTGTTACACATACATATATGCACACATGTATATGCGTATACAGGGTGTTCCATTTTAATTTACTAATATTTCTCTGTTTCTATGCATTTTCCAATAAAATGTTTTAAATAAAAATTGTATGGTTTTGAAGGAACCATGAGATTGTACCATTAGTTTTGACCTTGTACAATCATAAAGGTTACTTTCACATGATAAGATTTCTTTAGACTATATTTTTTACATATTCTTATATGGACTTTTCAAAATTACTATAAAGTAATTTTCGAGTTATAAGGCTTGAACGTTGCAATATTGCCTCTGAAATTATTTTTCAGGGCGCACATGCAATTCGCATACATCTGATACATACATGACTATTAATAACTAGAATTTACTGTTAATACTGGTAATCTATAGTTTACATATTGTTGTATATATTTATGAAACTTTGTTTATATACAATTATATTTATATAAAACTGTATAAAATGTATAAATATAAAATATTCACATATATGTTTTATATCTCAAAAATAATAAAATGTATTATAAAATATAAAAAAATTTAGGAAATATAGAATGGGCCCATTCCCGTGCAACCATATACATGTATTTTCGTCTCTCCGATTGCAAACAAATCAGTTACATTGAGGCATCTTTTCAATAATATTAAAAGTTAGGAAAAGGCGATAATTTATTTTCTATTATAATATGAAGAAAATGTTGTCTCATATATTTCACACGATTGGAATATCTCTCATTACAAGGATTTCCTCCTAACGCAACAGTTGTAGCGAAAGCTGCAGCATAAATTCCACAAGAAGTGCTATCAAGTTGTACATGAACCTTTTCAAATATTATATTATTTGCACTTATTTGTGGATAACGACGATGAATGTAATTTTTTTCTTTAGGCACCAATTTGTCGTACGTACAATCAGATAAACTGTCGTACACTCGAAGCGTGGTGCCGTTAAAAAATATACATCGCCAGTGATACTGCAATTTCCTCCAATAATTTGTAAGCTTTTGTCGCTACGACTTGCTTCTATTAAATGAGGATATTCCACATATAACACACTTTGTGTTTCAAAGTGAGATTTATCTTTTATCACGCGTAAAAATTTATCCAATGAATCATCGTTTATTGAACTATGTACAGGTGATACAGTTTTCTGTACTGTTAAATAAGATATAGAGCGATTATCAAAAAAATCTTTTTGTTGTGCCATTTCCTTTTTAATTAGTTCTTTTTTATTTTGCGAGAAACTAACAATGATGCAATCGTTATCTTGTTCCGCACTCAGAGCAGGAGGAGTTGCTTCCATTGATAAAATATTGGATTTGCAATATTGATTTTCTTTGATATTTTCTTTTTCTATACATTCACGACGATTTTTTAATTTTTTGGCTACTTCTTGAGCTTCTATTATATATTTTGGATTTCTAATAGGCATATGTCTATTATGCCGACTATCTAAGATTTCTGGCAGCATGCAATCAAAATAGAAACGTGTTAAAAAGGGCAGCATTTTAATACTCCAAAATTTATTATCTCTATTAACACGTATCATTTTTAAGCTTTTTGACGTCCACACAACGAAAATACAATAACCTCGCTGTGTAATATTTAACTGGCCTTGAACTTGATAGAAAAATTTATGATTCCGATTCATCTTATCTAGATTTTTCTTATCAAAAATGCTTTTTAATTGAGGTAGCTTTATAGCCTCTTCCGCTGTTAAATGCTCAGCTGATTGAGGACATTTTATTTCTATCAGACCATCTTTATCTATGAGTCCGTCAGGAGAAGCACCTAATCATGGATTTTCAATATCAATGAATAATCTGCAAGGTTTAATCTCCTTTTTCAATATTTGGGCCAAATCTTTTTTTGCAATTTTTTCTCTCTCACGACCATATTTCATAGCTGCGGTATCGATAGACGTAGGAAACAAAATGTTCTTTACAGTTGCAGCGCAAGATGTTGTCGGTTTCATGCGACATACGATTCTAAAATTAGACGCTGTCAACATTTCCTGTCTCAACGAATGCCACAAATCTGATTCACTTTGATTCATTGTATCATGTTCGATTTGTCTCCAATTTATCCCATTATCAGACAACTTTTCCAAATGATTTTTTCGAAGCTGCTCAAAAATATGAAGTGGAAGATCTGGTTTTCGTGATTTTGGACCATAATAATTATCTGTCCTTTTTTCTTTTTTATATTTTTTTGACTTTCCTTTTCGAGATTCTCTGGTTCTTGCAACTTTTGCCTGCCGTCGTTTTTCCAGAGTCTCGACAAGGGCAGGAAAATTTTTACCCATACTTTTATGCACTTCCGTGAGAACTGTTAAGTATTATGTTGCACAACTGATCCCGCTATTTTAACATTATAACCGCCTTTGTTAGATTGATTGACACGCTTTCCAAGAATTTCTTTGCAGATTTGCGCGTTGAACGATTCAACAGGATTATTAGTGACTTGTAGCAATAAACTGTCTAAATATCCGCTCAAAAAATTTATAGCATGCTCTACTTTCTGATAAAGACCGTGCTTTTTGAGAAACGGTACGTAATTTTTATTTGTTTTATCACAATCACTTATACCGCGTTCCTTACATCGTTTATGTTCGCCAAATATATGGCTAGGAATATTAAGTATGTCGTTTTGTAGTTCTATAGCCATCTTATGTTCAGGTATATTTTCTTTTTTTCGCAAATTTATTGCTTTTTTGTTTTTTACAACATTTCGTAGCAAAACAAAACCACGCTTTCTACTTACTCCTTTTTGTTGAGTTGTCCCTGCTACATTTTTTAACTTTTTGCATAGATTGCGAAGCAAATGATTGGTGCATTCAATTTTTTTAACAGTAATCTTTTGTTCGCTATATGGTTTGCTATCTAGGATAGCTTGATAAATGCTACTATCACCATCGGCAATAAGTGTTCTATAGATTAATCCATGCATTTCGAGGCTCTTTTTGAAACCTTCTACAATGGCGTCGCTCTCCATGCGTATTGAGCTCTTATTACAATCGAAATTTTTGTAACATTTATGATTTTTTGGTTCTGTCCCGTTTCGTTCCACTAAATCACAGATGCAGCAATATTTGTTGCCAACAAAAAGTACTTTTTTCGTGCAATAATCAAGTATAGCACCAACACCAGAAAGTGAATTATAGTTAGTACCATACGATTTCTTCCCCCAACTACCATCTGCTACTACGGTTATATAGGGAATGCCGTTTATAATTTCGTTTTTCTCAAGAGCTAATTGTTTTTCAGCTTCGGCAGCCATTTTCATATTTTCTAAGGCTGTTTTCTTAAAGTCATCGATTATATTATCTCGATTTTTTATATAATTTTTTTCGGACATACATGGAATATTCATGGCTGCACACAGCTCTTCCAGTTGAGCAAAACCAATTCCACCTGTAATTGTTCCTACTACAGTAGCCATATGAATGTTTCCGACTCTATGGGTTCTGACCAAATGCTAGTTTTGTAATGGCACGTTTTGCAATAAAAGAAAAACTGCATCTTAAACCCATGACGACAAGAGTTTACGAGTGTCCAAGAATTAAATCCACACTTTATTCCTTTGTGATATTCTCTACGGATTTCTTTCCATAGAAAAGCAAAGTCGACAATGCGACGGCCTTCAGGCAAATTTTCTTTGATATCATCTTTATTCAAAGAGCTCTTTTCAATCGTTTCTACAACAAAATATTCGTCATCTTCGACACTATTTTCTACATTGGATATATCTGTATTTGACACTTGATATTGCATTTCTTGGATATTAGAATCCATTGTATCGGGAAATGATTGTACCGATTTTTCAAAAACAATTGATTCATCATAATGCATGCTTTTGGAGTCATTTAAATCATCAATATCCATGCTTTCAGAGTCTTTTGATTCATCAATATCCATGATTTCGGAATATTTGTTATCATTGCTAAATTCTACATTTAACTCTACATTAGACATATCTCTATTTGATTCCTGATTCAGCATTTTCGAATCCCTCATATCGATAAATAGTTGTACCAATTTTTCAAAATTGATGAATTTATCGCTAATAGCCTCAACGCTTCTCAAGTCAATTGATTTATCAATTGATTTGTCATTATCTTTAAAAAATCGAATATCTTGTTCGACATACATATTTATATTTGACTCGTGACATTGCATTGTTGGAATATTTGAATCTGTCATATCGGGAAATGATTCTACCGATTTTTTTAAATTGACGGATTCATTGTTAACATCTGCAATGCTTTTCGAGTCAATTAATTCTTCGCTATTTTTTAAAAATCGAACATCTTGTTCGACATTATACATACCTGTATTATCATTCTGTTTTGTTTGAAAAGCTTTTGAATTCATCGTATTGAGAAATACAACGGATTTCTCAAAATCGATGGATTCATTGCTAACAATTTGGCACATCTCCGATAACAAGTTTTTTATGTCTCTCTCTCTTCTGATTCACTAATAACTTTCGCCTGCAAAGAAAAATTAATAGATTAGTATTTTGTAAAATATTTTTATAAAAATATAAAAATATTCTTAAAAATATAAAATCTCTGAAAAAGTACAGTCTTTTGTTTAAATCTTTAATCACTTGTACTATTAAAAAATAAATTATTTAGATAAATAATAATAATTAAAATAATTTATTATTGATAAAATAGATAATACTTTGACAAGATACATAAAGCGCACATGCAAATCGCATGTGGTGTTATATTTTTTAAAGTTACCAGCACACGAATAGATCGCCTCTGGATTTTATATAACCAGCACATGAATAGATCGCCTCTAGATTTTATATAACCAGCACACGAATAGATCGTCTCTAGATTTTATATAACCAGCACACGAATAGATCGCTTCTGGATTTTATATAACCAGCACACGAATAGATCGCCTCTGATATTAACTATTGCAATAATAAAACTACTATTTATATTACTACAACTACTACACTACTACTAATACTATTACTATTACTAATACTGTTACTACTATACTATTAATACTCTATAATTTTATTATATATAAATAAAACAATTTTTTAATCAATTATTTTCAGAGATTTTGTTTTTAAGATAGGTAAAAAATACAAGAAAGATTTATGCATTTCTGATTATATATTACACATCAATGTTCAATTAACTTTATTTATTTTGATATAAATATCCTTTTTTTTATTAATAATCTCGTCACTCTATCATAAATGAAATGCATAAATCATTCTGTTTTCAATAAATTAAAATATATAAAATTATGTATAGTGTATGAAACTTTATATTTTAATATTATACCAAGTGTTTTATTTTAATTGCTTCAGATAAATAAAAAAAAAATGGAAAAAATAAAAAAAGTTTCAAAGAAAAGTTGTATGGTTCAAGGAGAATATATGATGGTATCATTGGTTTATCCTTGGATAATTGCTTGAAAATCGCGTAAAGTCACTTTTAATTTTTTAAATAAAACCCACTATTTTTCATTACATATTTTTATAGAATTCATATTTTTCTTTGACAAGTGTGTGTTTTTTTACATCAGTTGATTTGTGTAATTATTCTGTGCATAAAAGTATTAGGGTAAAATTATCTAAAAATGAATATTTTATGAAATATTTTGTATTTTATATCAAAATACTGAAACTTTGAAGCCTTATAATTCGAAAAATACAATGAAAAAATTTTTTATTATAGTGTTGAAAAGCTATCCAGATAAGCTACAAGAATATGCAATAAAAAGTAGAGCTTTCCAAATTTCAATATAATTTTTACATGTATTGTGCCCGAATAGCACGGGATGTGGGGTGCAGTCGGGAGATGTGATTATCTCAGGCCGCCGAAGGAAGGGTATTGAGTAACTGTATTCTTTGATTAATTGATTCTCTTCTCTTTTCAGATTGTATATTTCATATGAGTTTACACTTGTTTCTACAAAGCCTTATCTAGTGTCCTTATTTGGTTGAATACCTTTCTGTCCTTTTGCCTCTATTCCGCGTAGGCTCGGTGAAACTCTAGGTTTCTCGTGTACTTAGCACGTGTTTATGTTGCACTTCGACTGTCCATCGTGCTCTTGCGGTGGTTCGTTTTTAAACCCTTGTTTTGGGAGGTTTTTTGGAGGGGACCGCTTAATAACAGGGCCATACGGGGTCATGGTGCAATCGAGTCGAAGTGCAAGCGAAGATGATTTGGTGTCGAAATCCTTCGTTGCACTTCCGCGTTTCGTCGAATTCGCGCATGAATCTGAGACAGCGATTCTGTAAGGTGAATGTTTGACATCGCAATTACCAATTTTATGCTAACGCTTAGCATTTTAATTAGATTATAGTCTGTGAGACTATAATACATGACTTTGACAATACTTTCAAGGTTGTACTAATATTGCTGCGTTACTAACTCGACAACTTTTGTCTGAAACATCTCTCTCGGGCTTGGTTTTCGAGATATTCGACTGGATGAATTAAAATGAGACACCCTGTATATACGAGATATTTTGTATAAAAGATCTAAATGGTAGAAGCCTTATAACTCAAAAAATTCTTATTTCATAATAGTGTTTTCAAAAGCTCTTAAAGTGAGCTATAAGACAATGCAATGAAGATATTGTTCCATTTAATAAATAAAGGTGACCTTTTAACGACAATTAATTAAACGAATGATACCATTTTACAACCCCCTTCGAATCAAACACCTTTTATTTAAAACATTTTTCTCTAAAAGGTTTTATTGTCGGAATATTTAGCCGTTTCGGAATTTGTCGAAAACTCTGTAAAAAAAAAAATTTTTTTTTAATATAAAAAAATTTTTTTTTAATATAATAATTTTTAAACAATCACATATGTATGAGAAATAAAAAAATATAAAAGCATATAATTAATTAAAAAAACAATTTAAATTTCATTTATAATTATAATAATTTATTAAAATTTTATTTAATTTATTAAATTAATTAAAAAAATTTTTTTAATTTTAAAATTTTAAATAATAAATATAATAAATATAATAAATATAATATAATAAAATATAATAAATTATTTAAAAAAATTAAATTATTTATTATAAATTAAATTATTTATTATATAAAATATTATCGTAGAAAATTTTTATAAAAAAAAACATCAAAAATTTAAACAAATTTTATATAGCGTAAAATATCGAACTTTGGATGTGTAAAGAAGATCGAATAGCTAAGAAAAAAATAATCTTTGTAGATTTATTCATTTTTTGTTTGTTGTAAAAAATCACAAAAAGATTAGTATATTCAATGTTTCAATGTACGCGATATATTGTCACAGGTGTAATGAATTAATATGTAGATTTTTGAAGAGTAAGAACTGAAATATAATTTGTAATAAAACAAGAGAGATGTAAATATAAACAAATAAATGTAAGCAAGATGCAATGTTACGTTTATTTATAATTTTATAATTTTATTTTAGGGAACTTTTTTCTTTATTATATATTATTCTTCATTATATATTATGTATTTTATTTCATAATAATGCAAACAAAAAATGTGAAGTAGTAATAAAATTTATCGAAAAGTATCATGAAATAAATATTACAAAATATAAAATTTTGTACAGTAAATCAAAATTCTCAAAATATGTACCTATTTTACAATGAATATACTAATATAGCAAAATTATAAATAAAACAAAAATGAGCACATTTGCAAAAATTATTAATACATTTATTTTTTATCTTTACGCACTCAAAGCTTAGAATTCATTGAGATACTCTGCCTGGATTCGGCAAAGCAAATCTAAGATGATTGCAATGCTCTCTTACTTTACTCTATTTTTGTTTGCAATAAATAACAGACAGAATGTGTTAAAAGAGACTCCAGATTTGCTTTGCCGAACCTAAGCTCTGTATAGTATATAAAATTTTGTTAACTAATCTTTTTATCCATCCTTTTTTGAATGAAATTCTACGGCGAGTGAGAGGCAAACATTTCTCATTATATTTCTTTCCCATCACTGTCACTTCGTCTAAAGTTAATGTTAAAAGAAAGAATAATAATACAGAAACCAAACAGATTATGACGCCGTCTATGTCCTCTTTTGTTTATAAAACATCATATATGTATAAGTATGTGTGCTTCTTTGTCTAGGCGAGCGAGCGCTCTGCGAGCGCTCTTCCTTATCTCACACTCTAGCTCCACGCGCTCAAGCGCGAAGACGTGTCTATGAGGCGAGATTAATAAAACTATAACATTTTATAAAGCTAAAGTGTCTCTTATTGCGTTCAAAACTCAAATACCTTTAACAGATTATGGGCCCAGGTGCGTAACGCTTTTTTTTTTATTCCACGCTTTCGCGAGTGCAAAGTGAAGAATAAAATAAAATAAAAAAAAAAGGGAGAGTGTCAAGACGGCAAGGCGAGGATTGCTTTGTTTTGTTAAAGCTTCACTGGAGCAATTTTAGACGACATGAATTCTCAGCAACAAAATACTGAGGAGGAAAGTAAGAAGAAGACAGGTGAGTATATAAGCAATCTTTCTTTCATGGGGGTGCGTTTTGCGAATTAGATGAGTTGTTCGTTTTAGCGCAAACGCGACGATGATTTCGATATGTATAAATAGATGTGTGAGTTAATCGAAATTCAGCAGTGTGAAAGAAAGAAATCGAGGCGTGAAATCAAGCAAAAGCGAAATAAAGTCAGGTGTGAAATTCGCTAATAGTTAAGAAAATCGGTGCGAAAATCAAAAAGCGCGCTATAGCTAGGCGAGTCGCTATAGCTAGGCGAGTTAAAACGAGTCGAGAGAAAGAAAATCGTTATCGATTTATCGGACCCACGAAACAAGGGCCGACCGGCACACGCTCACAAAGGAGAGAAGGATAGAATAACAGCGATGCCGCGAGATGTAAACATAAACTCTCTCTCGGGCGAGCGTGTTTATGCTAGCGCATCCTAGCAAAGTCGACTCGAGAAAAGAAAAAAAAATATAGGCGAGAGATGATACATGAGTATATACAAATACTCATACAGTATATTGAAAGTTTGTGCACAAAGAGATGAGAAGTTTGTGCACAAAGAGATGAGAACTAAATTAAATTTTAATGAATCGATTCGAATTTAAAACAATTTTATGGAAAAATAAGTACTTATAAAATAAATGTTTACAGCTGTACAACAACCGGATTTATGGGGACATTTGGAACAAATGTTCAGATTAAATCAAAATCATAAAGGAGAAGAGATTTATATTGAAATAAAAGAAGAGGCGCTAATTATAACTACTGAATCAGGTGGAGAGTATATTACAGGTGGGTTTATGGTGAGATTAGATGAGAGGCGAGAAATCAAATGAGATTGAAATATAAATATATGTATATATATATATATATATATATATATATGAAGTGCATATGTATTCATAGGCTAACATATGACGCATAATAATTAATAAAAGAATACATATTAAGTTAACTTAAAACAATATTACAAATTAAACTAACGATGTTTTAATTATAACAATAAATAATTAAATACATCTTCAACTCTGAGAATCAGTTAGGGAGAGTGTGCTTGAGTTCGGTATCACTCGATCTGATTGATTAGGGCAGGCTCGGGAGAGGCCTTGTGTTCGGGCCCTTGTGAGCTTGTTCATTTTGAGATTAGCCATACTTGTTGTTCGGTCAACTGGTCTCAGAATAAGATCCATGAGCATTTTGTAATATAAATATATATAAACGAATAAATGCAAGTGTATTAATTTTTTGAATTTACACAGAAAAACGAATGTTACCTGAGCATTCATGGGAAAATCTGCTAGAATGGCGAGAAGAGATGTTATTAGCTGGCCAGCCACTTGCAATGCCTAGGATCATCTCGGAGCAGCGCGTAACTATTGAAAAAGAGGAAGGGGATGTCGCAGATAAAGGAGAGATAGGAGAGAAGGAGAGTGAAGAGATAGAGGCGAGTCTAGCAGATGGTGAGAGAGGAGAGGAAGATGAGAAAACTGAGGCGAGTTGTATAACACAGACAATAGTTAACGCGATAAAATCAGGTAAACCTCAACCTCAAATTAAAAGCAATGTAAAAACCAAGATAGACTTCAAAAATATATTGTCAAATAATCAACATATATCTATGACAAATTCGATTGAAGATATTAATAAAAATAAAAATATAAAATCAGTTGAGGCGAGATTAGAGTCACAGGAGAGCAAAGTCAGTGAACTAATCAAAACAGTAGAGAAAATGTGCTTTGCTTCCGCCACAATGATGGAGCAATTCACAAAAATTATTCAGGAGATGAAAAAGGAATTGGCACAGAGCAAAAAGGAGAGACAAAGTCTAAAAAGTATTGAAGAATTAAAACAATTGATTCGCGATGAACATAATGGAAGATGCGGTTAAGTCACTTTTGCAAGCTAAACAAGAGTTCTTGAATTATGAAGAACCAGAGGTGAGTGGAAAAGATGATAATACTGAGGGCGAGGTATGGCCTATGGAGGAAACAAATCTTAATGTTAGAATTTCTAATATAGTTAAAGAGTGCTGTAAAGATTTTATGAGATCGGAGAAAAATAAAGCAAATGAGAGTGGTATAAATTCAATACCTAAAGATATAAAAGAAACATTAAAATTGGAAATAGTAAATAAAAGTATGGGTGTAAAAAGAGATTATAAATTAACATCAGATATGAAATTTGAACATTTTTATGATTTCTTTAGTTCTGAATTAAGATCATTTGATTTATTGTACGTTATAGATGGAAAAATAAGGTGTGATATTGTAGATGAAAAGATTTTAAACGAACAAAAATTCAAAGTGCGGGATATTTTAATAAACCGCTTAGAAAACCACTATCATTCTAAGGTCATGCACTTGGATAACCCAGTAGAGATTTTAAATAAATTGAAAGAAATTAAAAGGTGTGAAAATAATGTAACTCCTCTCGACATTAAAAAACAATTATACAATATGAAATATATAATTGGTAAAGAAAAAGCAGGAGAGTTTAGTGAAAGGTTTGAGGATGTTGTTAGAAGTTACGAAAATTCTCCGAATGCCATACCTCTGTCTGATGATGAGAAAAGATCTCTATTTTACAACGCAGTCAAAGTCTCTGTGCCAACTCTGCAAACAATAGAGTTTGTAACTCAGAGTACCAAAGGTAACGGCCCGACGTATGAAAATTTAAAAATGCTGGTAATGCAGCTGCGAGAAATCAGGCGAGTGGAGGTGAGAAGAGTGAAATTCGGGCGGCTAACTTAGCGCAGTCAGCAGGCCCACGATGCTACGAGTGTCAATCATATGGACACATGGCCGGAAATTGCCCTAACATTGGAAAAGGCCCACTATGTTATAAATGTCGGAAATTTGGACACAAGGCCCCAGACTGCACCAGCCAAGTTGAATCCTTGTCAAGTATGTCGAGGGGCAGATGCAGAGGATCTGTGAGATACAACCAAAATTATAATCTTAATCGCGGTGCGTTTCGAGGCAGTTTTACAAGGCGAGGTTTGAAAAGGAAAATGGAAAGTAGGCACACAAATTTCTCGAAAAGAGGTCGATTCAGAGGTGCGAAAGGTTATAAAAACAATAGCAATAAGGGCAACGGTGGAAAAGTCGATGAAAAGAAGAAAAATTCTAGCCAATCATCAGATCAACAAAATCAAAACAAAGGTGAGCATATATTACAAAACTTAGTTGAAAAATGCAAAAATAATTTCACAGTAGAATGTAATTTACTGAACACCGAAGATGTGTACACTACCACGGGTAAATCAGATCTAGGTAGATGTGTTACAAAATTCCTAGCAGATTCGGGCGCGACAGAACATTTGACCAAGTCCAGATTGATTTTCAAAACATTCGATGAGTTAAAGTGTGGTGAGATCAGATGCGCGAATAAAAATAACTCCGCGAATTTAAAAACGGAGGGAGTAGGAAAAATAGAAATTAGTCTGAAAAATTTAGAAATCAACCAAGTTATTTTCGCGAATGCACTCAAAGAAAATCTATTATCGTTGCGTAAGTTTGCCGAAATGGGACTTGCCATTTACTTGGATAATAAAAGAATAGATATTTTTGATCCTGTTTCAAATGAGCATTTTATATCCGGTGTATATAAGCGACCCTATTGGATTGTTGATTTAGAAATTAACACAAATAACGCAACTGACAAAAACAGACCTGTAACAATTAATAGACGAATATTCGCGAATTTGACTGAAGGAGAGCTGCCAGAAAATAAATATGTCACGCGAAGCGTCACAGCAAAATTACAAGATTTGATACAAAAACAGTCTATTCAGCAGACTGAAAACTTAAGAAAAATTGCGGTTGATGTTGAAAGCCTGGAAAATAGAGACGAGAGTTTAAAAGGTTTAGGCGAGAATAAAGTAAGTTCAGATGAAATATTGGACTCAAACAAATATGATAAACCAAAAATTGGATCATATGAACAATCAAATTTTGACGTGACTATTTGGGACCGAAAATTTCATGACGTTAATGAACTACCTATAGTTGAATTAAATGATTGCGAATCTCCATTTTCAGATGAGAATAAAATGTTCAATAAAAATAATAAAGCCATGCTGTGGCATGTCAGGTTAGGACATGCATCGTTAGCCTATTTGAAAGCCTTACAATCAAAATTTCCAAATAATAAAGAATTAAATGATGCCATTTTTGATAAATCAATATTAGACTGTGAGGTATGTTTGATATCTAAATTTAAGAAATTACCTTTCAATTCAAAATGCATTAGAGCTACAACACCTTTGCAAATCATTCATTCGGATATAATGGGTCCAATATCTCCATCCTCATATCCTAAAGGATATAGATTTATATCAGTGTTCATTGACGATCATTCGCGATTAGCAATGGCATATCCCATGAAAAATAAATGCGAAGTAGGACATTGTTTAGAAATGTTTGTGCGAAGTGCGAGAAATTTATTGGGGTATGATGCCAAGGTGTGTTATTTAAGATCTGATCAAGGCAAAGAGTATGTAGGCGGATACACAATTGAAGTTTTAAATAAATTAGGCGCGGAATTGCAATTGTCACCACCTGATACTCCTGAATTAAATGGTGTGTCTGAAAGGTTCAATCAAACGATACAAAAGAAGGTGAGATCGTATGTATATGATTCAGGACTACCAGAGTATCTATGGGACTTAGCTCTCTCAGCAGCGGTGTACGCTTATAACCGCACATCCCATTTTTCAAATAATATGATTATACCGTTAGTAAAATTCAATCCGCATCATAACTTTGACATCAATCAATTAAAAAGATTTCGATGTATTGCGTATATTAAAGTACAAAGAAAAACAGGTCCGAAATTTAGAGCGGAAGGAAGGCGAGTTATTCTAGTTGGTTATACTCCCATGGGATATCAATTCTTAAGACCGGAGGAAGGAAAATATTACGAAAGTAGAGATGTAAGATTTAACGAAAAATTAGTATACCGGGATAAATTTGTTAAAAACAGTATTAAAGACTTCCCACAACCGAATGAAGATTTTAATAAAGAAAAGTGGTTCGTTCAATTTGATAAAGGTGATAATGAGTCAGTTCAAACTGATAAAGGTGAGAATGAGTTAACAGAACTGTCAAAAACGGAGGGAGAGATTAAGAGGAAAAGAGGTAGACCGAGAAAATCCAAAAC
This sequence comes from Camponotus fellah, assembly GCA_030586385.1. Taxonomy (NCBI): domain Eukaryota; kingdom Metazoa; phylum Arthropoda; class Insecta; order Hymenoptera; family Formicidae; genus Camponotus; species Camponotus fellah. Next base: position 27,810 of record JAPIVC010000564.1, read on the forward strand.
AGAATACAAAAAAGCTAAATCAAATAAAGCGGACGAGACCTTGAAAGATAATAGCTTCGACAATTTATAGATCGATGAAAAATTAAAAACAAGTGCATTACTTACGAATTTAAGACACAGTGAGATAGAAACAGAGGTCGATCAAGCAAACGATGAAGTTTTCCATGCTATGCTAGCTAACATAAATTCTGATCCATTTAATTACAAAGATGCACACTAAAGATAATAAACTTTGGTAAAATGCCATAGATGATGAGTTAAGATCTATGAAGAAAAACAAAGTATGGAAATTAGTTAAACGTCCAGTTCTAACGGAAAATGGTCAAAAAGTAAATATATTAGATTCCAGGTGGGTCTTTAAACGTAAAACTGAAGCCGATGGAAAGATGAGATACAAGGCACGCTTAGTTATTCGAGGATTCAAAGATAATAATGATTATGAATTGAGAGAAACATATGCTCCTGTGTCAAGACTCACTTTGGTTCGAGCTGTATTGGTTATTATCAACAAATACAATCTAATAACGTCAATAACTGTCAACTAGATGTTAAAACAACGTTTCTAAACGGTGAGATTAAAGAAGAAATTTACATGGAAATACCAGAAGGAACTTGTCACACAAATAAGGAGAGAGATGAGTACGTATGTAAATTACAACGAGCGATGTATGGATTACGTATCAGTCCAAAACGTTGGAACGAAAAATTCACAGAGGTAGGACTAAGCCTAGGAGTAGAAAACTCAGACTTGGAACCTTGCTTATTTACGTGGCGAGAAGGAGAGAAATTTTTAATATTGTTACTATATGTAGATGATATTCTAGCTGCAAGCAATGAGTCAAATTAGGTGAGGTAATTAATAAACTGAATAAAGAATTTGAGATGTCTATTTTAGGTGAACCAAAAGAATTCCTGGGTATTTCTATCAAACGTGACAAAGAAAATGGAATTACTGAATTAAATCAGGAGAAATATATAGACAAATTATTAATCAGATTTGGCTTTGAAGATTCGCATCCACAGAGAACTCCAATGAATACAACTCAAGTAAACAATCGAGAAAGAAAGGAGAGAGAAATGGAAAACAATGATGAAAATTTATGTGACAAGACGAAAGAAAAGGTTCCTTATAGAGAAGCTGTTGGAAGTTTACTATATTTGGCAGGTGCGACAAGGCCAGATATAATATATGCTGTTAATGTTTTGAGCAGACACCAACTAAATCCCACACAAAATGAATGGACTATGATTAAAAGAGTCTTTAGATACTTAAAAGGTACAAAAACAATGAAGTTAGTTTATCGAGGTGAGACTGATGATATTCAAACTTACTCAGATGCAAGCTTCGGAGACTGTAAAAATGCACTAACAACTTGTGGATATGCGATTAAACTATTTGGTGATACGATAAGTTGGTGTACTCACAAACAGCCATATATTGCTTTGTCGACGTGTCATGCGGAATACGTAGCTATGAGTGAGGCGAGTCAAGAAATGCTCTCTACGTATAACTCCTTGAAATTGATTTTAATCAAACCCCTTCTCCCTATGATCTTATGGTGCGATAACAAAGCTGCATTAGCTAGTGCAGAAACTAACGGGGGAAATAAACTTAGACACATAATTGAAATTAAATAACATCATATTAAAGAATGTGTAAAGAGAGGATTAATTAAGATAAAGTGGATAAAATCTAAAGAACAGTTGGCTGATGTGTTCACAAAACCTCTGTCATTTGAATTACATAAATATTTAGTAGACAAATTAATGAATATTAACACTTGATTTCTTATGTTCACAGAAAATAAATAATTAAAGCAGCTGAACCAGGTGGAGTCAGAGGCACGGTGATTAAAGAAAAGACTGTATAGTTAAGAGAGGTCAAATAGATGACAATAGAACGGTCGGGAGGGAGTGTTAAAAAGAAAGAATAATAATACAGAAACCAAACAGATTATGACGCCCGTCTATGTCCTCTTTTGTTTATAAAACATCATATATGTATAAGTATGTGTGCTTCTTTGTCTAGGCGAGCGAGCTCTCTGCGAGCGCTCTTCCTTATCTCACACTCTAGCTCCACGCGTTCAAGCGCGAAGACGTGTCTATAAGGCGAGATTAATAAAACTATAACATTTTATAAAGTTAAAGTGTCTCTTATTGCGTTCAAAACCCAAATACCTTTAACAATTAAAACACTAACAAAAAATACTATTACAACACTTCACTACACGTATACTCCGTAGACACGTCGCAATGAGTAACACGTTTTCTCACGTTATTATCGCGAATAATGTATGTATAGCAGTACGCGATGCGCGCGATCTGCCCGGTCATGCGCGTAATAGATATTATTGGCGCGTAATCGAGAAAATAATTACTACAGCTCTGATTTTATTCTGTTTTTGGAATACGTATACAGGATGTTCGGTATAACCGTATCGGCATATGTATGATATATATATATATATATATGTGTACAATGGCAAGTTTACATATAAACATTTCCTACAAGTAAATGTTTTTTCGTCGTGAATATAAATGAATAAATACGTTTATACATATGCCGATACGATTATTATATCGAACATCCTGTATACGTATTCCAAAAATAGAATAAAATCAGAGAGTAGTAATAATAAAACACTCGGTATAAACGTTTTTTAAAAAAATGTGAAAGTATCCGAAAAATATTTGAAACAAAAATATATATGGTTATTATATGTATAAATCGTTGTGTATATCAAGTTTACGTGTTAATATTTTTTATAAGTAAACGTCTTTTTGGTGAATATAAACGGATTAATTTTTTTTATCTCTCTCTCTCTCTCTCTCTTTCTCTCTCTCTCTCTATTCTCTTTCTTGTAGCGCAAGATGTTTCTCTTATAAAAGAAAAATATTATAATCTGTAATGAAAACATAAATTTAAATTTACGTTACATTTTATATACATTTGAGTAATTAATTTATTATATTGCGACAGTTTGCTCACTTGATTATTTTATTGCGTTACTTACAATAATAAATGAAGACTAAACCAAATATAAGTTTTAATGATAAAATGTAAATGTATAATAAAATTTTTGAAAATTTTATTATATTAATAATTTAATTAATAAGAATTTAATAAAATATAAAATAAATTAAATATTGAGAAATTTTAAATTAAAATAAATCAAATTTAATTAATTTTTTATTAAATTTCATTAAATTGCGTGCAAAATAAAATGTATGTTTTCATTACATTGTAATATTTATCTTTTATAAGATAAGTAGTTTACGTTCGAAGAAAGAGGAAACAGAGAAAGAGAGAGAGAGAACGAATTATTATTTTCATTATTTCCAATGCTAAACTGATATGGCGATTGTTATCGCCGAACACATGCAATCGTGTCTTTGATTGCGAGTCGAGGTAAACAATCGAAAAGTCGCCTCATCAGGAGAGGCGCACGTGTAAGGAACGTCACGTTCCGAACGTGTTGCATGAACCTGCTTCTTTGTGTTGAGTGTCCAATACAGAAGCTGCGTTTTTGAACGCTCTGAAAGCATAATTCTATCTTTCTTATTCATTGCAAGCGAAAAAAAGATAAAACGCTTATTTCGGCACGTGAGCGCCCAAACCGAACACAGTCAGAAGCATCGGCGCGAACACGACACGAATACCGAGTTTGGCCGATCCGTCCGCCGAACCGGCCGATCTTCTTCTATTCCGTGGCACGTGGTACGTGTAGAGTGTGCAGTTCTCCTAATCATTCCAGGAAAGCCGGTCGATTATCTTGATTGAAGTGCATAATTGCAATATAAATTGATTGGGATCGTACGTTGTACACGTTCCTGTACAGGTTCCTCATATCCTTTGGATCGCTGGATAGATCGCAGCAAATTGATAGCAGCGCAAGCAAAGCTACCAGATCTCCGCCGCAAGCAACATGCAATATGGCGTGAAGGGGGTAATGAGGATGTGAGCGTAAGCGTACGTGTGAGCTCGGCGCTTCGGCTAGTTTCGGATAGTAGAAGAGGAGAGAATACAGTCTTCTGTCTTCTTCCTACTAACGGAAGCGACGGCCGATGCGCGACGCGACACGCTGCTTGCTTCTCGATATCTCGATATGTGCTCAATGTTTCTCTCTTACAGCTTTTTATCTTACAACTTATTTATAATATGTTTATAATATGTATGTGCATATATATATATATATGTATATATATATATGTATACACATACATATTATACAATATTATACAATAAATAATAATATTTAAATAATTATAATATATTTGTATTATATATATATATATATATATATATAATATTTAATATATTTATTATATATATATATATATATATTCATACATTATAAATATATTATAAAATTATTTAGTAGTAATTTAACTTGTTTTATCTATATACATTTCATATACATTTCATATACATTTTGTAACGATGCACCCCGTGCACCCCCTTAAATGCATCGTTTACCCGGCATGCGATCCGCCGGAAGCTGCCGCCCGGCAGAACATCCGCCGGGCAAAGGCAGGGGCGCGGTGCGCCCACTTTTTTAAACGAACAACGAGCCGTTAAACGACGAGCCGAACACCGCCGAGCGCTGCCGACATGCCCCGAACCGTCGACCGGCGAAAACCCGCGCTCGGCGCGCACCCCGATCCCCTCCGAACGGGCCCCGACCGTACCGTTTTCCGATAACCCGTTCGGAAGGGGGAATACCGCCGCGCGCCGGCGCGGGCAATTAGCCCGGTATAAAACGGGCATGTTCGGCAGACTAATCACCTTTTTCCAGCTAGCTCACAGCGAGTGAACTAGTTCCGAAAACCTAGACCGCTCCTGAAGAGTAGCCAAAAAGATCCGAGGAAAAGAGGTAGAGCGAACTCTTCCTCCATCGAGTGTTCTCGATCCTCGATCAAGGCTCTTTCCGTCTTCTTTCTACAACCGACCGAAAAGAACGAACCCGAGCGCACTCCGGTTCGGTCGAGAGATCTCGACACCACGGTCCACGATCCGACCACCACACGCCGTGCATTTCATCTCGAGGTGGAGAGCAGAGCCACCCCGGACGAGTAGTTCTCGTCGGCACGGCGTTCCTCGAAATTCCGTTTCCAACCACGGGAAATACCGCGATACTTCCGAGGAAGATCCGCATCGCGGAAAACAATTATAATTCGCGGAATTACAACCTGCCTTATCACCGCCAGAAAAACCGGGCTAGACCGAGCGCCCAGACACGCGCATAGAAAAACACGACGCGCGCTACGACAGCAGTCATTGACCGCGCGGAAACATAAACACGCGCATTGTATCAAATAAAGATCCACGACGCGCATCGGAATTTTGTACCGAACCGCATCCGTATTGCGAGCGAGCGGATTGCACTCTTTTCTCACAAATCTCTTGCGCGCCGATTTAGTTCGGTCGAGCGGAAGCATTTCCGGATATTAGACCACGCGTTCACACCGTCCGTGCCACGCGCTGGCAATACCACGAGCGCCGCGTCTCTCGTAATCTCGCGTCACCATAGACGCACTCGGCGTCCATAATACACGCGCCTACACACACACGCACACACATACACTCTGTACACCACACACACACTTACACACAATAAATACATTTTTTTTCTAACCATACGCACACGCTCTCGTTATTACGATCCCTGATCCCGACTCGTACTATCCGACGGCACTTCAAGCGGAAGTCGGCTGTGACATTGGCGCCCGAACAGTAGTAAAACTAGAATAGAGCGTGCATACATAAGAATGAAAGCGTGGATCTATAGATTAAGTAAAGACCAATTGATTACGATGGCGAAAGCGCTAAATATAGAAGACGCGGGTACTTTGGAGGAACTTCGCAAACGAATGAGTCGATTCGCGGAGGAACATCCCGAACAGGTCGACGCTTTCGAGGCGTACGCAGGGGAAGTGGGAACCCAGGAGGCGATTCCCCGACTAGCAGCTCCGACACCGGCAAACATAGATTTCCGGACACCCACGGCCACGGAAATGGCGTTTTCCTACGACGGTAAAACGATTAATCAAATTCGCAAATGGGGATGCCATTTTGATGGCCGGGACCCCGCCGCTTTTTTAGAAAGGGTGGGGGAGTTAAGACAGGCGTATGGGTTCACGACATCACAACTCTTACAGGGACTCCCCGAATTATTAAAAGGAGACACGCTATTGTGGTACAGGAATTACCGGGACTCATGGGAAACGTGGAATGAATTCGAACGCGATTTCCGGAGACAATTTTTACCTCGACGATACGCGGCTACATTGCGTCGAGAAATTATGGGGCGACATCAGCAATCGACGGAAAAGTTTGCACAGTACGTCACGGTAATGATGACACTGATGCGTCGGGCCGGAGGGTACTCGCGAGACGAGCAGCTCGATATCATTTACGAAAATATGAACCCGGCTTATAAACATTACGTGAGGATCGACGACGTACACGGCATAGTAGAATTACAGACCCGGGCCGCGGAATTCGAAGACATACTACAAGAACAGAAAGACGCGGCAAAACGCGAAAAAGACACCGCAAAACCGGCAATAGCAGCGGTATATAACAAAAAAGATTGCTGCTGGCGATGCAAGCAAAGAGGGCACACGCGCGCGCAGTGCCAGAGACAAGCAAAGAAATTTTGCTCCCAATGTGGGCGGGACGGAGTCCTAACAAGAGACTGCCACCCGAAGGCGGGAAAAGCCTCCGGGGCCGGGGAAAGCGCGGTCGCGAACACAACCCCGAGCCCCGCATAACATTCACGCCGCGACCGCACATAACGATAATTATTCAAGAACAAAAATACCAAGCCTTGCTAGACGGAGGATCGGAGATCTCCCTAGTTAATCACATCACAGCCCAAGAATTGAACAGAAAAGGGTTCAAAACCCAAGGAGAAAGGGGGCGGTAAGCCTGGCAAACGGATCCACGGGCGAAACGCAGGGATACATGGAACTTCCGGTTCAAGTAAACGAACAGACGATCAGGCACACCTTCTTCATCCTCCCACAGATGGAGGACAGAGTAATCATAGGGATCGATCTGCTGTACAGATTACACTTAGGAATTCCACCACCACCGAAATATGTAAAGAAGATGCTACCAAAATGCAATGCAATCGGGGGACTAGCCGTGCAGACTCCAGAAGAAAGGGAGCGATTACAACAATTCCTGGAGAAGGAATTGGAGCAATTTAAGGAAGTCCGCGGACCAACGGACAAAGCAGAACACCTCATCAGATTAAAAGATGAAACGCCCATCAAGCAAAGATACCGACCACGCAATCCAGCTATGCAGGCTATTATCGACAAAGAAGTGGACGAAATGATAGAACAAGGCGTGATCGAACCGTCACATAGCCCGTGGAGCTCTCCAATCGTGATAGTAAAAAAGAAAGACGGCAAGCACCGGTTCTGCATAGATTTCCGCCGCGTAAATAACGTAACGCACAAAGACGCATATCCGCTACCACAAATTCCCGCGACACTTGACAAACTGAGAGAAGCGCGTTACCTATCCACGCTCGATTTAAAAAGCGGCTACTGGCAGGTGCCGCTCGCGCCCAAAAGCCGACCAATAACCGCATTTACGGTTCCTGGGAAGGGATTATATCAATTCACGGTAATGCCATTCGGACTGCACTCGGCACCGGCCACATTTCAGAGACTACTAGATGCAGTCCTCGGGCCGGACTTAGAGCCTCACGTTTTCGTTTATTTAGACGACATTATCGTGATCAGTAAAACATTCCACGAACACCTCGAGCTGCTCGCCGAGACCTTTCGTCGCCTTCGACATGCACAATTGCGGCTGAACCCTGACAAGTGCAAATTTTGCGTAGATAAATTAAGATATCTGGGACATATTATAGACCGGGAAGGGATTCGGACCGATCCGGAAAAAAGTCAGCGCCGTGGCCGATTGGCCGGAACCGCGAACTGTCAAACAGATTCGGCAATTTATCGGGATGGCCTCGTGGTATCGGCGTTTCATTGCGAGTTTCTCCGAGATAGCGGCACCGCTTACCCGATTAACAAAAAAAAACGCGCGCTGGACATGGGGAAACGAACAAGCGGAAGCATTCCGCACATTAAAAGCGAAGTTGGTTTCCGCCCCAGTGTTGGTCTGTCCAGATTTTTCGAAACGTTTTGTACTGCAAACCGACGCAAGCACCTCCGGCTTGGGTGCGGTTCTGACCCAACAACACGAAAACGGCGAAAGAGTGATAGCGTACGCGAGTCGAACGTTAAACGCTGCGGAACGTAACTACTCGGCAACCGAACTCGAATGCCTAGCGATCGTCTGGGGAATCCGGCGGATGAAAAGTTACTTAGAGGGCTACGCTTTCACGATCATAACCGACCATCAGGCCTTAAAGTGGCTACAAAAACTAGAATCTCCGTCCGGACGACTCGGACGCTGGGTATTCGAGTTGCAACAATATGAATTCGACATAAAGTACCGGCGAGGGGTACAGAACCGCGTGGCAGACGCGCTGTCGCGACATCCCGAAATCGGTGCCGTGAAACGACAACGCTGCCGATGGTACGATCGAACCTTAGAGCAAGTACGCCAGGATCCAGAAAACAGACCGGAATACAGGATAAAGGAGGGGAGCTATACAGACACATCCTGCACACGCTAAACTTCAAAGAGGAAAATAGCGACGCTCAATGGAAACTATGCATTCCGGCCCCAGTTCGTCCAGAAGGTACTTCAAAAGTACCACGACGCGCCAACAGCCGGACATCTCGGCATCGCAAAGACAATAGCAAGGATTGCCGAGGGACATTATTGGCCAGGAATGTTCCGAGATATAGCAAAATATGTTCGGAACTGCGAGAATTGCCAGAGCCACAAGGCGTCACAAGAAAAACCACCGGGGAAATTACACGCCACGGAGATTAGAAGACCCTGGCAACAAGTATGCATTGACCTAATCGGCCCAATGCCCAGGTCTAAAGGGACACACATGGCTGCTAGTCATGCAGGACCGTTTTTCAAAATGGACCGAGCTAGTACCGCTACGCCGAGCCACGGCTGACGCCGTCACACAGGCTGTGACAAACAACATAATCCTGCGACATGGCAAACCAGAAAGTATCTTGTCAGATAATGGCACACAGTTACGATCTCGGCAACTGGAAAAAAGACTGGAGGAATGCAATATCAAGCACGTAACCACACCGGCATACGCACCGCATTGCAACCCAGTGGAGAGGACTAACCGCTCAGTAAAAACAATGATAAGCCAATACGTCGGCAAAGACCAAAGGACCTGGGATGAGAAAGTGAACGCACTCCAATTCGCGTATAACACGGCCGTACACGACGCAACGGGATACACACCAGCATTTCTGAATTGCGGCCGCGAATTGATCTCGCCTATGGACGATGACCCGCCGAACAGTCAACCGTCGGCTCCTGAATCAATTAAGAGACAGTTGGAAGAGGCCAACGAGCTCGTCAAGATCAACCTCGCCAGAGCTTTCGAAAGGCAAAAACATTTCTATGATCTAAGAAGAAGAGCCTGGAAACCACATGTTGGCGAATGGGTGTGGAGAAGAGAGCACCAATTATCCAAAAAAGCGGCAAATTTCAATGCGAAACTCGCGCCGAAATACAGCGGGCCCTACGAAGTGCGTCGGGTAATATCGCCTGTAATCGTAGATCTCCGTAGCAGGCGAGGGAAGTGGCTCCGGCACGTTCACATACAAGATTTAAAATCAGCAACAACCGATACCGGGCACAAGGACAACAACAATAACAACAACGACGATGACAATAGCGAGGACGAAAGCGAGTGACTTGATCCCCGCAAGTCACTTCGAATCGAGATGTCGAGTAACGAAGACATCCTACGAGCGATCGAGGAATATCTCGGCGAACCTTCCGCCACCGAAGCGCAACCCGCGCCTCCGGCTCCGCCACCTGAGCCGCAGCAACCGTCGCAGCCGCGGCCGCCACGGGTCGGAACGATCGTCCAGCGTTCCGACCAACAGAACGCCAGGAAGCGGGAAATGCTCCTGGCACAGCCACCGCCACCACCAGCCAGGCGTCCGACGAGGCCGTATGAGAGGCCACCACCGCCACTGCAGAAGACCGCAGCCGAGGCCCCGAAGGAGGAGATCCTGCGGCCAATGGGTCCCCTCACAGCGCCACCGATCAAGGTGGAGATAGAACCAGGCCTCATCGTAGAGGTACCGCATTTCGCGGTACATGTGAGTCGGCGATATAAGCCGCGGACACCGCAGGGACGATGGATCTTGCGTTTTTCCGGGGACGGAAAGCTTCGCTATAAGCGAAAAATAAACTAGAGCCGTCCACTCCTGAGGATCCATACGTCCGACCGACCACCAGTCCGACCGACCGCTCCGAACACCGAGCTAAGCAAGTGCCTCAAATTCAGGCACAGCATTAAGGGGGGGGGGTGATGTAACGATGCACCCCGTGCACCCCCTTAAATGCATCGTTTACCCGGCATGCGATCCGCCGGAAGCTGCCGCCCGGCAGAACATCCGCCGGGCAAAGGCAGGGCGCGGTGCGCCCACTTTTTAAACGAACAACGAGCCGTTAAACGACGAGCCGAACACCGCCGAGCGCTGCCGACATGCCCCGAACCGTCGACCGGCGAAAACCCGCGCTCGGCGCGCACCCCGATCCCCTCCGAACGGGCCCCGACCGTACCGTTTTCCGATAACCCGTTCCGGAAGGGGAATACCGCCGCGCGCCGGCGCGGGCAATTAGCCCGGTATAAAACGGGCATGTTCGGCAGACTAATCACCTTTTTCCAGCTAGCTCACAGCGAGTGAACTAGCTCCGAAAACCTAGACCGCTCCTGAAGAGTAGCCAAAAAGATCCGAGGAAAAGAGGTAGAGCGAACTCTTCCTCCATCGAGTGTTCTCGATCCTCGATCAAGGCTCTTTCCGTCTTCTTTCTACAACCGACCGAAAAAACGAACCCGAGCGCACTCCGGTTCGGTCGAGAGATCTCGACACCACGGTCCACGATCCGACCACCACACGCCGTGCATTTCATCTCGAGGTGGAGAGCAGAGCCACCCCGGACGAGTAGTTCTCGTCGGCACGGCGTTCCTCGAAATTCCGTTTCCAACCACGGGAAATACCGCGATACTTCCGAGGAAGATCCGCATCGCGGAAAACAATTATAATTCGCGGAATTACAACCTGCCTTATCACCGCCAGAAAAACCGGGCTAGACCGAGCGCCCAGACACGCGCATAGAAAAACACGACGCGCGCTACGACAGCAGTCATTGACCGCGCGGAAACATAAACACGCGCATTGTATCAAATAAAGATCCACGACGCGCATCGGAATTTTGTACCGAACCGCATCCGTATTGCGAGCGAGCGGATTGCACTCTTTTCTCACAAATCTCTTGCGCGCCGATTTAGTTCGGTCGAGCGGAAGCATTTCCGGATATTAGACCACGCGTTCACACCGTCCGTGCCACGCGCTGGCAATACCACGAGCGCCGCGTCTCTCGTAATCTCGCGTCACCATAGACGCACTCGGCGTCCATAATACACGCGCCTACACACACACGCACACACATACACTCTGTACACCACACACACACTTACACACAATAAATACATTTTTTTTTCTAACCATACGCACACGCTCTCGTTATTACGATCCCTGATCCCGACTCGTACTATCCGACGGCACTTCAAGCGGAAGTCGGCTGTGACAATTTAAAATAATAAAATTAAAAAATTTAATGAGTGTGGTGATTTTCCACACTACTCACGGAGTATCACCAATGGCGCGTTAGATTTTTTTATGTGGATCTTCGCCTAGAGCCCTATTATACCACATTGTATTGATATGTATAGGAGGAAAAAATATCTAGGAAAGGATAAAAGGAAAAAAATATAGGATATAAATAAATATTTCATGAATTACTTATTATTTTTTTAATTATTTATTTATATATTTTATATATTATTTATATATTAATAATAATAAAAATTTTTTATGACGGCGCTTCGGCCGCCTCCTCGGGCCCAGCCGCCTCCTCGGGCCCAGTCACCTCCTCGGGTCCAGCCACCTCCTCGGGCCCAGTCGCCTCTTCGGCCCCGGCCGCCTCCTCGACCTTGGTTGCCTCCTCGACCTCGGTCGCCCCAGCCGCCTCTGCTGCGCTGCGC
>JAPIVC010000564.1:42500-46240 GCA_030586385.1 Camponotus fellah
CGTTTGAAGAGCAAAAAAAATAGCAGAAATTCGATATGCTGCATTAATTGCTGATAAAAATATTTCGCATCAAACTGCAAAAGAAATCTTCAACTTTTTCCAACATATTGGGAAAGACCCTAATGTGTTAAAAAGCATGAGCATGGCCGAACAAAATGTAAAAGCATTATTACAAATGTTTTATGCCCAGTTGAAACAGATCGTGTCGTCAATAAAATTCAGAATACAAAATTTTCAATTTTTATTGACGAAACATCTGATATAACTAATGATAAATGGATGACTTTTCTTGTTCGATACGTTGATCCAGAGACATTAGATATTTGCTCACAATTAGTTAAATTAATTGATATTGATGCCAAAGATTCAAGTGCAGAAAAATTGTTTGAGGCATTTAAATGTGAAATGTGGAAATTACAGATACCATTTTTAAATATCGTAGCTTTATCATGTGACAATGCATCTGTTATGACAGGAAAACATTTATCATTTAAAAAAAATTAGAAGAAATATGTCCACATTTATTAACATTTTCATGCCCATGTCATTCTTCCGCATTAGCAGCGCACGCTGCATGTTCTAAAATGCCTGCATATTACGACGAATTTCTAAAAAAAATTGCTACTTATCTCAATAGCAGTCCAAAACGTACGGCTATTTTTCGTGAATTTTGTGAGTGTTTCCAAGAAACAAATCGCAAAATATTGAAATTGTGTGATACGCGCTGGCTTTCGCATTATTTATGTATCGAAAGACTTCTTGAATCTTGGGATACAATTAAATACTTTCTTACTGAAATGGTTGTGAGCGAAAAAACAAATTCTGGAGAATATCTATTGTTTATGATGGACAACGTTGAGATAAAAGCTTATTTTCTATTTTTAAAATACGTTTTGAATTTTTAATGCATTTAATGCATTTTTTCAAGCATTAGAAACAAGGATTCATTTATTATATCCAAAATCTTTAAACTTTCTTTTACAAATCTGTCGAAATTTTATAAAAGAAGAATATTTAAAACCATTTTCTTCAAATATTATATTTTCATTAAAAAAAATCAAAAACCTACTAATGAAATTATTTTGGAATTAGAATGTGAGGAATATCTAAACGAATTAACACTGAAAGGTCACATAAACATAGTTACAAATGTTCGAGAGAATTGTTTATTATTTTATGTGACTGCTGCAGAAGAAATTCGTAAAAGATTAGCTCTAAATAATATATTTTTATCAAAGTTACAAGTTTTTCGACCATATATAAGTTTATTTGATAACAATAGAGAAACATCAATGATGTTTCTTTTATAGCTAAAACTCGGCGGTTTTGATGAAAATGATTGAAAGAAGGAATGGATGGCCTTACCATCAGATTTTACAATGGAAGAAAAACAAAACTTTTCTAAATTAAATTTCGACAATATGTGGAAAAAAATTTTGCAAAATCGACACAACAATCTTGCTAAATATCCCAATTTAACAAATATTATAAGTACTATTCGATCTCCTCCAAATTCAAATGCCGATTCGGAGAGAATGTTTTCTCTTTTAAATAATTTAAAAACAAAAAAACGTAATAGTTTTTCGTCAGTTACTGTTAATGCTATTTGTATATTTAAATCTGCATTAAAAATGAGAGGCGAGACAGCTATCAAAATGAAAATTGATGAAAAGCATTTGTCTCTTATGTCAGCGGATAAATTATATGCTACCGTTGCTAAAAAAAATAAAAAAAGTATTCTAAGATTACATGCTGCAGATAACATTGACATAGCTGGCCCCTCATCTCATGAATAATAAATTTATTATAAATTTATTATATTACGCTTGTAAAAGGTAAATACGTGAAAAATATATTACAGACATCATATTTGTAAAAAGTAGGAATATTAAGAATATTCTTATTTGTATAACAGACATCATATTTGTGGAAAGCAAAAGTTTTAAAAACATCTTGTCTGTGTAACAGACATCATATTTGTAAAAAGTAAGAGTATTAAAAATATTATTGTCTATATAACAGACATCATATTTGTGGAAAGCAAAATTTTTAAAAACATCTTGTCTGTGTAACAGACATCATATTTGTAAAAAGTAAGAGTATTAAAAATATTATTGTCTGTATAACAGACATTATATTTGTGGAAAGCAAAAGTTTTAAAAACATCTTGTCTGTGTAACAGACATCATATTTGTGGAAAGTAAAAGTATTAAAAACATCTTGTCTGTGTAACAGACATCATATTTGTGGAAAGTAAAAGTATTAAAAACATCTTGTCTGTGTAACAGACATCATATTTGTAGAAAGCAAAAGTTTTAAGAACATCTTGTCTGTGTAACAGATATCATATTTGTAAAAAGTAAAAGTATTAAGAATATTCTTGTCTGTATAACAGACATCATATTTATGGAAAGCAAAAGTTTTAAAAACATCTTGTCTGTGTAACAGACATCATATTTGTAAAAAGTAAGTGTATTAAGAATATTCTTGTCTGTATAACAGACATCATATTTGTGGAAAGCAAAAATATTAAAAATCTCTTGTCTGTATAACAAACATCATACTTGTAAATGATAAAATGCAATGTGGTATAATAAGGCTCTAGGTGAAGATCCACATAAAAAAATCTAACGCACCATTGGTGATACCCCGTGGGTGGTGTGGAAAATCACCACACTCATTAAATTTTTTAATTTTATTATTTTAAATGCATATGAAATGTATATAGATAAAACAAGTTAAATTACTACTAAATAATTTTATAATATATTTATAATGTATGTATATATATATATATATATATATATATATATAATAAATATATTAAATATTATATATATATATATATATATATATTTATATAGTATGTTATTGAGGGAATGTAAGCATATGAGTGACTTATAATATTTTGATAGATCGCTACAATATAAGCAGATTCTAATTCAATCGCGTTATGCATTTGTTATTTACTTGATTATTTGTAATATTTCTATAATATCTACGTATTTGTCAGTATATATATGTATATGCTTAATTTATTTGTCTTATGACGGTTTGCTAATATTTCTTATATTTTCCAGGTACAATTGTAACAAATTGCGAGGAATATCAAATTACAACGGTAATGCTTCCATCGCGGAATAATTATAACAAGGATATGTATGTGTATATTTCAACGCGGGAATTTCGTCGTACACTTTAGTTCGATGATAACCATGAACGAGTATGCTCGCATATACATATATATTTATGAAAACAATCGAAATGTATATATTTTTTTGCAACTATTCGGCCCAACAAAATGAGATCAGCTTGACGCATAGGATTTATTTACTCTGATCATTTATATGATTGTTTCCCAATAGTAATTTATTTAGAAATATAGATATTTGCATTAATTTTAATATAATGGTCAAGTTCATTTTGTTGTTCCGTTATATATATATATTTTTACATTATTTTTACTATATGACTGGCAGTCAGGTTAGTAGTGCCAGGATGACAATTTTTACATATAACATTGATGGTTATACAGAATAAGACTTTTATAAAGTAACAATTTCGCAGTGCATAGTATATATTACGCAATAATATATAGATTTATGTATACCCATTAGGGTTTTAATAAGGGTTATAATATAGGATATGGACTTTGAAAAATTTTGTTTGCGGGACATAACACGCTATATGGAAAAAAAGTGTTTTTCTCGTCAGTACGCATACAAGTAGGTCGCATGCGT
>JAPIVC010000565.1:0-44433 GCA_030586385.1 Camponotus fellah
CATATTATAGTAAAAGATAACGAAGAGATGTCTTTTTTAAGTTTTTTTTTTTTTTTTTGACGAAGCGAAAAGATGTCTATGAAGACATCTTTTCGCTTTGTCGAAAAAGATGACATAAAAGAGACATAATAGTATGTGGCACATGTTTCTTCGCTTGCCGCTACGCGGCAAGTCACTCTTATCTTTTCTCGTATTTAATATTTATTACGAAATGTATATAAATAATTAGTAATTAAAATCTGAAGTATATTTTTGCCTTTTACGAGCAGTAATGCCAGAAAGATACTGCTCGCACGTATCAGTCAAAGAGAGCCACATACGTGTGTTACGCATTGTATGCATGTGAGCTGCATCTTTTTCCTGACATTACTGTTTATCAGTTTAATTTATGACAAATTGAATTTAAAATAATTTATTTAATATTTAATAAAATTTAATAATCTGGATTCTTTGTTGAGATTCAGAATATTAAACGGATTATTAGAAATTAGGCAGATAAATTGGAGAAATTGTCCATTTATTGTGTGTATTGAAGTATTCCTACTACCGAATGTCGATAATCTATATAGAATAAATCAAGTCATCTTTTAGTCAACATGGACAAGACTAAAAAGTCACTGAATTCGGGTCATGAGACGACTTTAGTCATCTTTTCGTCGACTTAACGATGTCAGTAAAAGATGTCTGTGACAAAAAAAGTGTCAGTTTTAGTAGTACTTTTTTAGACGACTTGGTACTGTGTAAAATGTTATACATATATAACATTTTTGTCAAATAATTTTTACTATTACAAAAACAGAACGGCGTTACGTATCGTTTGATTCAAATTGCATTATATGAATGTCATAGAAAACGTATAAATCATTTTCTTTTTAAATCCATTATTACTTTTCTTATAATCAGAATATCTTTTTATATAGTAAACGTGTCTCTTATGCCAAAGAGAAGATAATCAGAATCTCAGAAATAAATTAATATAAAAAGTTTATAATAAAATTCATTAAACAATTATATATACATGTAATTATTTTTATTTATAGATAGAACTATTTTTTTATACATATATAATTTTTTGGTCAAATAGTTTTTAAAGATTTTAATTGTTTTTAAAATAACACGAGTATCTCCGTAGAGAAAAATAAATTACAACGGAATGCAGCTAATAAAACGTCATGACAACACATGATCAGATTGATCATTCGAAGTCAGTTACTGTTGTGATTGCTAGCCAAACACACTACCGCGTTATTTATTGTTTGATTTAAACTACATCATATGAATATCATAAAAAATTATATACAAATAGTGGATTTTGAAAATCATACGTAATAACACAATTGCATATAGTAACACAATCGTACGAACGAATCGTCTATAATAATTATATATAATTATATAATTATATAAAATAATTAATATTTAATTAATTATATATTTAACGAATAATTATATATTTAATAATAATAAAGCCAAAGATATAGTAAATATTAAAGTGAATTAGATTACACGCTGCGTGTGCTTGAATATGGCTGAAAATATTACAAAATCAATAATAATTCTATAACTTCTTTGATCGTTTATAATTTGATTGGGGTTATCTTTTTATCGACTGCTTTTCTACTAATATTAATGAAAAAGAAAAGCTGACAATAATTATATTCCTGTGTTCGCTATACAATTCAATGAATATGTATCATTTTGCATTGTCATTTGTTCTCTTACAACAAAAATAGAAACTATTTACTTACTAAGAATTCTCTAATTTAATCTTAAAATATATACAATAATCGCGACCATAAAGAGAAATTTAAAAACATAATATTAGAAGATAATAACTTGCGATTCGTTAAAACTGAGTTTTAAGGAATTTATCGAAAATATATGTATATATATGAATTAATATCAATTCGATTAACACATCAGAACTAGTAGAGTGAGAAAAACAACTAATTGAGGATTCATCGGAAACCGATTGAGTGCAAACGTTTACGAAAAATGCAAATTATGTTCGGAACAATTTTATGTGTTTTATTGAAAGGTACTGACAGAGGCAACGCAGGTAAGAGATATTTTACGCATGATTAGGAAATAATTGAATGTTATTGCAGTTGGTAGTTTAACTAAAAATTAATAATAATAAGTTATATATTCTACTTTTAATAAGATAAGAAAAAATAAAACAATTCAATATGAAAAAAAAGTATGTACGATGTTGTAAAAAAAAATGGTTAAAATTTCGAAATTTTGTTTATGGATGTTATATAGTATATTAAATTTAAGGTCTATTAAATTTAATTCGAGATGAGCTACAAAAATATGTAATAAAAAGTAAGGGGTGCAATTTAAAAAAATTGAGGTGGCCTTCACGTGACCTTCAAATGACTCTTCAGTGTCAAACCAATGGCACCATCTTATGTCCCCCTCGGAACCAAACAACTTTTATCTAAAACATTTTTCCCTCCCGGGCTTGGTTTTCGAGATATTTGACTGGATTATTTAAAATGAGACACCCTGTATATATATATATAATATGTGTGTGTGTGTGTGTGTGTGTGTGTGTGTGTGTAATTATTATTTCTAAAAATAATAATTTTTAAAATTAATGAAATTTTCTGTCTACTATCTGCTACAGTAATATATACATACGATGACGCTTCAACAGATTTTTACATTATTTTTCTTCAATTTTTAAAATTTCTTTATTTTCCTAGATATACATATATCATATATATTGATATATAGTGAGCTTTATACTAATGTAAATTTTATTTTATGAAATTAAATTAGAAAGTTAGCATCATTTCTTTGTGTTAAGGATAATTATATAACGGAACAGAGCTACTAAATATCGAGATAGGAACTCTGTCTAATAAAAAAATCATTCATCAAACATTCTTCTAGTTGTATTTATTAACGCTAATATTTCGATCGACAATATATTCAATAATAATCACTCAAATTTATATTAATTTTCATTGTACATATATCTATTTATATACAATTATATCCACATATTTTAATTGAGGCATTATCGGTTTATACTATCAGTTTATACTATCATTTCCAGAATTTGTTTGTATTAAAAATATAACGGCATTCGAGAAAAAAACTTAAAAAAGTTATAAATAAAAGAATATATATAATTCTATGACTAATATTTAATAACTGTAAAGAAACAATATTTTTAACCTTTTTATTTTGGAAGTATAAACATTAATAAACCTTTAGTAATCGGCAAATTTTTAAGAAGAAATTTGAATTACGTAAAATTGTTAAAACTGATAAAATTGAGAACAGTTAACCAACTTATCCGTGAGAAAGAATCAAATCGTTCGACAAAATTGTTTTAATAATTGCAAAGAGCTACACTTTTGCTTATACTACTTGCTGAACTAGAAGCTGTTATAATTCCTCATTGACTCTCGTTAACTTATTGATTGATTTTATTTTTGACATGAATTATGTTAGATATATAAGATGCCTTAAAAAAATAAAAAAAAATAGATTTTATGATATGAATAAAACTACATCACATTCAATTTATATTATTTAGGAATGGTATATACCGGTATTATTGAACAAACAAAGAACAAATGGCAATTTTTCGTTTAATTTTATAATTTATATAATTTAACAATAAAAACATCAGAAACAACTGCTTCAATATTCGACCGCTTCGATATTCACTTAATTCTTTTCATATGTTACATTTTATGAAGGATATTTCAATGTCCAAGAAAAGTGATCATCATATACTAAATTTCAAATCTGACCGGAGTCATTCTGATACTGCGAGAAATGAGCGAGAAGTCGATGAAGTTATACTTGCAAATATTTCTATCATCTCAGAATCTATCAGTAAGTTGCAAAAAAATGCATAAAATATTAATAATAAAATCTATGACAAAAAAGTAAATAAATATTATATAATATAATTTCAAGAAAGAATGGAAATCAAATCTAAAAATATCTTCCAGTAGTAAGAAGAATATAAATTCTATTCCGTCCAAAAAAGAAATAGAAAAACATAATATATATATAACAGTATACAAAAAAATTGTCATAATTTAAAGTAAAGACACTTTTATTAATTTGATACTCTGTTTTAAAGCAGTCGCAAATATTATACCTCTGATTTCTTAAGCTATAGGAATTTATCGAAAAATACTTGTCATTTTATTAAATGTTATTTATTTGTTTTTGCCATGAATTAACGATTACTTTTTTAAATCTTTAATGACACAAAAAATTCTTATATTATTTTTTTAAAAGATAATATCCTGCTAATTTCCGTATTTTGTAGTTTACATTTCTTTTTTTGTAGTTTACATTTATTCCTTTATTTTCATATTATATTGTTTTTTTCTGAGATAATCCACTTAATCTTATATATAATTATGTTAATACGTACGCTCTTAAAATCTTTAGAAAGCAAGCCAACATTTCTCAGAGCATTTGTACAATCTGACAATCAATTTACAGAAAAAGTAAACGACATTTTTGTAACATTGAGGTAAGGAATCTAAATTCCCAATTTGTATTCTTTTATTTTTCTCTTTTTTTCTTAAATTCAACGACATATAAATATCAAAATTTTAAGATAGATAAAGAATTAGGCTCTGAAATGTATTAAACAACCGATATACCAAAAAGAGCGAAAAGAGCACCGCGGATGATAGTGCGTAAAATTTTATAAAGATTAATAAATCCCGAAAATAAGACGCGAAAAAAGACATGCATAAATTTTACTTGGTGCATGAACCAAGGTAGATTCTCCATTCGAGAATACTATATAAGACCCCTCTTTACCCCCTGCAGAGATGTAAGCGAGAAAAATATCGGGGCGAAGTCGCTGAATCGGGAGTCGAACCCGAGCTTTCGCTTGCCGGACGACTGCTCCCAACTGAGCTATTCGGCCCCCTCGATATCCCCTCTCGCCTATTTGTAGAAATAATGGGAACGCGATTAGCTCCGCGTAAATTTAACAAATTAAGATAGATAAAGAATTAGGCTCTGGAGAATCTACCTTGGTTTATGCACCAAGTAAAATATATGCATGTCTTTTTTCGCGTCTTATTTTTGCCGTTTATTAATCTTTATAAAATTTTACGCACTATCACTGGGGGGGCTCCCTTATCGCTCTTTTCTCGAGCCCGGTTGTTCAAACTTTTTCTTTATCTTGAATTGTTAAATTTACGCGGAGCTAATCGCGTTCCCATTATTTCTACAAATAGGCGAGAGGGATATCGGTGTGGGGGCTGAATAGCTCAGTTGGTTTAGAGCAGTCGTCCGGCAAGCGAAAGACTCGGGTTCGACTCCCGATTCAGCGACTTCGCCCCGATATTTTTCTCGCTTCTCTGCAGGGGGGAAAGAGGGGTCTTATATAGTATTCTCGAATGGAGAATCTACCTTGGTTTATGCACCAAGTAAAATATATGCATGTCTTTTTTTCGCGTCTTATTTTTCGCGATTTATTAATCTTTATAAAATTTTACGCACTATCATCCGCGGTGGCTCTTATCGCTCTTTTCTCGTATATCGGTTATCAAAATTTTAATTCTGTTATAATTTTGATAAAAATAAAATAACTATAATTTTACAGATGGAACCAACCTGAATTTACCGATGAAAAAATACGAGGATACACAGTGCAATGTTTTTTCATCGACGTCTTAAAAGAGATTCAAATCTGCGATGACAAAAATATCACAACTATAAAATTGGAGCACACGGTGCATAATCTAACATCTAACACGACATATTATTTTCGAGTACGTGCGCATACTAAAATTGCTGGTCCTTACACGGATTTAATCAATGTTTCGACTACACATGAAAATCCAATATCTACATTATTACTTACATCGGAAAAAGGTATCCACATATTGGATGTGGATTTAAATATTACTTATTTCGTGTCAGAGTACGTATACTGATAAAAAAATAGTTATAATTATTATAAATTAATTTTAACATTAAGTATAAAATTAAAGTTATTATTATTATTATGCACAAGCTTATTATTATCAACATTATTACAGTAATAACTATAAAATTAGAAATTTCAACTATATTTTTTTACTATACAATTATAATTGATTCCTTTTTTTAGATATGCCGCTTATTCGATACAAGAACATAGAATTTATTGGTTAAGAGACCTAATGACATTGAAAATTAATGAAAATAATATCACAAAAATGGCTTTGATAATTATCCATATAATCTCTGCATTGACTGGGTAGCAAGAAATCTATATTTCACCTATGATGAGTCAGCTTACTCATATCTTAGTTTTTATTTATATAAAGCAAGAGGTAAATGGATGTTTTTCATTTTGCACATATTGTAAAAAATGAACAACTTGAATCGGAAAATTAAATTCTTGTCAAAATTATGTTTTAGAAAGGAGAAGGTTTGTTTCCTATTCGCTGGATGGCACCCGAATCTTTGGTGCTTGGATTATTTACTTCTCAAAGCGATGTTTAGTCATTTGGAGTATTAATGTGGGAAATTACATCGTTGGGTGAACAACCTTATATTGCAAAGACTGATGAAGAAGTGATAAATTATGTCCGTGCTGGAGGCAGGTTGCCGACGTCACTTAACTGTCCGTCAACGTTGTACCAGTTGATGCAACGTTGCTGGAGCACAGCGGATGCCAGACCAAATTTCAAACTTTGTCTGAGAAATATTATAGCAATAAGAGAGAACATAGAAAATATCTTACTGAGTCCAATCGATATTATTTAGCCGTTGTGATTAAATTAATGTTTATCTTCTTTTCCGAACGATTCAATAAATCTTAATGCAGAAAAAATATTTCTAGAATATTCCTAAATTGATTCTATTATTTTCAGATTTAATCTTAACATTAGATTTATGAATGAACATAAAAGACATTTTTTAATCTTATCGTCCGAAAATTATAATTATTAAAAAAATATCATACCATTTTTTATGATTGTAAACAGCTAATATATTGATGCTAATTTGTATTTTCGAATATTTGTATTTGAGTAATCGAAGCGAAATCTAATGATTGCGATTATGTTTATTTGCGGAATTTAATTACTTTTCGAGTTATGAAGCGTGAAATAATTTCTTAATTTTATATAAATTAGAAAATATTCTTTTTCTGATCTTACTTCAATATTTTTATACACAAAATAATGAAAAGAATCAATTAGTAGAATAAACATAGTTGTTTTTAAGAAAAAAAGTGTGTAATTTGCAGTAAGCAGCTACAGCTATTTTACTCGAGATATAAACAACTACTCCAAAATTTTCTATCTAATAATTTTATCTAATAATTCTATCTAAAGATCTTTCATGCTTATTTGCATAACACATTTTTTTTAAATATTCTAATTTTTTATAGCAGAATATATTAAATAGCGAAAAAATTAAAGAGTAATATTATTATTTGCATAAAATGTAATAATTTAAAAATAAATGTAAAATATATTATTATATGTAAAATATAATACTAAAATATAATATTTTATAATATATAATATTATAAAATAACTTATAAAGAAATTTTAATAAATATATTATAATTATATGAATTTATAAATTTAAATTTTATTAGAAAGTCACTAAAAGATAAAGAAATAATATAAGATAAGATTATAATGTTTAAGATTAATGATACAAGATTATATTGTGACGTGACGCTTTTGAGCTCCGTCACAGCTATCTCGCCGAGGGAATAAAGCGTGCGCGGGGTCGTTTCTTGCGTCTGCGGGGGGGGACTTTAATAATCCGATAGGACCTATTTTTAGTTATAGAGTTAAGATACGTAGATAGAATGCGGCGATCTGGGCGAGCGTGCAATACCGAAACTTGTATTCCGAGAAGATACCGCAGAAGATTTCGAGAAAGATACCGCCAAAGAAGAGGATACGAAGAGTGAACACAGGCCTCCGCTAACTAAAGTCACGTATCAGGATCCCGCGCCGCCGTGAGTCGAGTATTAGCCGAAAATTAATCCCACCTATTTTCAGAATAACGTCGGCGGGGAATCCGGACGGCAAAATGACGGATAAGATTGTGTAGATCATTTTGCAGACACTGAGCATCACGATCATTGCGATAAAAACGATAAAAAATTTTTAAATCATCTGCGTATAGCAAAAAATTAGACTCTTTTATCACATTCTTAATTAATAAATAAGTTAAATAATAATGGACCCAAGTGAGAGCCCTGAGGTACGCCCGAGGAAACAATAATTCTTTTAGAGGTAGCACCCCTATACTTGACAATCTGATGTCTGTCAGAGATAAAGCTAGATAACCATCGAAGCAATACACTATCAATGCCTATTGCCCGCAATTTGTACAATAAAAAAGTATGGTTTACACAATCGAACGCCTTCTTAAAATCCGTATACACTGCATCAACTTGATGACCCTCCTCGATTGCATTAATTATATAATCGTGATAAATCAATAAATTCGTTGAAACTGAGCGACTAGCGACAAAGCCATGTTGCTCATTTATTATAAAATTCTTTAATAAAGAAGACAATTTTTCTGCGACTAAATTTTCAAATAGTTTCGGCATGATGCATTGCTTACAGATAGGTCTATAATTAGATACTAGAGATCTGTCACCACTTTTGAAAATTGGAGTAACAGTGCACAGCTTCCAATCATTAGGAAAAGTACCACATTGCAATGATTTGTTGAAAATTACCCAGAGTACCCTTGCCATAATATATTTGCACGATTTAAAAAATTTCGGAGGGATACCATCGACACCTGGACCTGAGCTGAGATTTAAAGTATCCAAAGATTTAAAGACCTCACCGACGATGTATCAACATTCAGGATATTCAAATCAAGCATAGAGTTCCCAACAGCAAATCGTGCACTATCACTGGTATAAACAGATTCAAAGTAGTCCGCAAAATAGTCAGCAATGATGGCGGGATCGTCAATAAAGGAATTATTATTATTATTATTACAAATATAATTTGACATCACCCTGGCGTTTCTCATAGAGTTGATAAAAAATTTCCAGAAAACATTAACGTTTTCACTGATCGCATTTTCCATATTAGCTGTGTAATGCCTAAAACATTTAGCAGAGAGAGCCTTGCACCTCGATCTAAGTTGGGAAAAGTGCAAGTAATCCTGGTACGAGTTAGAATGTTTGTATTGAAAATGCGCAGCCCGCTTGGTTTTGGTTAGATGAATTAATTCTCTAGAGAATCAGGCAGGATATAAAGAATTCCGATTAGATTTAATAGGCACGAATAAATCGATAGCTGAATACAAGTGATAATACATAAAACGAATCGCGTCATTAATCTCTAAGTCCTTCAATTTCATCTCAGTTTATACTACTTAAATAATTATTAATTATTTTATTAAAATCGGCACGATTAAAATCTCTCAACAATTCCGGTGTCCTCAGAGGAGATGCCCGCACAACCAATGGCAGAGTCAAGGTGAGAGGAGGGTGATATAAGTCCGACTTCAACAATTTTCAAACGCGGAACAGATATGAATATTTTTCAGATTAGAGAAAACCAAATCCAAAGTATTTCCAACTGAATTTTTAATATAATTATGTTGCAAAAAATTAAATTCGTTAAAGTATTGCAAAATTACATTTGTATGTTCAGATATTTGACCGTTAGGCGATGTTTGACAAGAGAGAAAATTAGAGAAATTTATTATTTTGATTAACCCACCGTACGTTTGGTAAGTTATAATCACCCGCCAACAAAATTTCAACACCTGGCATAGCTAGCATCACTTCCTCGACCGCAAGACAGTGGGATTCGTATATAGGTAAATCAGAGCCCGGTGGAATGTAAACAGCACCAATGATAAAATGAGAGTGTCCGACGCGGACGCTAACAAAGATTTGTTCGACGTAATTAATCAAGGTACATAAGGAACGACTCATGAAACAATCTCGAACTGCAATTAGCACACCGCCACCTCGCAAATAATTGCTGTTGGTTAATCCCCTATCAGTGCGATAAATTTTGAAATTTTGTAAGCCGAGCTCAGAGTCGGCGAAGCTATCGTTTAGCCACGTCTCTGTAAACACATAACATCATAGTCTCAATAATGAGACGTTAATTTACTGGTTAAGTGAGAAGTACAAAATTGTAACAGACATTAACATTTCAATGTGCAATACGATTTTACAAGGAAGATAAGTGATATCTCCCGTTTCAAATCTACGACGATTGGCAAAACATTTACATTTTAGCAAGTAATTATCGGTATGACTTTTCTCTCTATGTTTTGAAAAAGAAATATCAAGTCTCAAGAGCGTAAATGCAGCCGAATATGTTGAAAAAATAAGCTCAGATGTAAATATATTTAATGATATTTATGCTTTAGATAAATCTGAACAACCATATCCTCCAATGAGATGTCTGACGAAAAAGTTTACAATTTTGAGAATGTGAATGCAACGGCAAACAGTATCGTTGTGAATCTTCCGGAGCCAGTTGTAAAGCGTGGATGCAAAAAATATAATTTACCAACCACTATATATACTATCTCGATAAGCTGTTTAGATAACAATCTCAACAAGTCTGAAAAATTCAATATGCTAACGGTCGAGCGATATTACGAGATTCAGAATTTAGCACCATTTACAAAGTACAAGTTAAAGTTTGCTTTAAGCAATTTTTACTTTGATTAATTATCAATAAATCCATTCGATTCGAATGTAATACTAATAAAAACTAATTCAAGTAAGTTTAATGCACCACAAAACATAAGTGTCCTAGCTTTGACGCCTACTATAACAGTAGTTCATTGGATGCCACTCAAGAAAGTGTACCGTGGCCGTGAGCTACGAAGTGCATTGGAAGTCAGTTACATTAGCAACAAAAGAGCGAACAATTTATCAATATGCCGAAACGTACAGCAGACGGCAGATTTTTCACAAAGATTAACTTGTCGCTACCGGTACAAGAATATTTGATATATGTGCGTGTGTATCCAATTAATTTTAGTGATTTTTACAACGAGAAGTTAAGCAAGATCGTTCACATATACTCAGAATCAAACAATATTACTTAGAACGAGGTCGACATAAATAGCCTGGACATTTCATGGATTTCAAACATCCATTTGATGGTCTCTCCTACACTAGAGTACAAAGAGAATGCAACAGAGAAGTGGCAAACAACGAATTATATTAAAATGAATTATAACAAAGAAATAATATACCATATCGGAAATTTACAATTAGGAACTTTATAAGTTTCACTTGATATTGAAATATCCCGAATATGAGGAAAATTTTACATGGCCGGCTGATGAAAGATTTATTTTTTCAACACTTGATAAGCAAAAGAAGATACCCATACAGTACAATAAGATTGCAATGATATATTGTAGAATAATTTCATTGAAACGTTGCAATATTGCAAATCGATTCCGAAACTCTGTTGAGTTATTGTTATAAGATTGTGATGAAGTGAAGCTTTTCGCAACGAAATATTGTAACAATATACAGTGTAATGTATTGGAAAGAATGCAACATTATTGCAACCACTTCATAATATTATGTATAAAATATTTTTGTTTGTGTTGGGGTCAAATATTTCGATGAAGGGAACTCACCTCGATTACTTTCACCTTGACATATATCAAGATCACTGCCTTGAGTAACATCCAAAAAGTTTTAGGCATCGCTCATTGTTTATTAAAAAGTTATAAACAAAAAGAGTTTCACAAATTTCACGTAAACATCTTGTACACTTAATGGAATGTCTTTTTGACATACGCGGTTATTTAATTACTTATTTTTCATTATTAATAAGAAATATTTAATAAATTATTCAGAGGTGATATGGATCTCGTTTTGTGTGGAAAGTTGCAAACCAATGTGGAAGCGCACACTTCGTTCCGCACTGACTCAAAAGTAGTGTGGGATAGACCTCGCTTTATGTGGAAAGTTGCAAATCTATGTAGAAGTACAGTAGAGACCTATTATTGGATGATTTCACATAGGTTTGCAACTTTTCACGTGAAATGAGATGCACCCCACGAGGATCACTTCAGCGCGAAGCGAAGTCTGTTATTGTACGCTCCCACAGGTTTGCAATTTTCCACGTGAATTTGAGTGAAAAATAAATTTTGTTTCATCTTAGTAAGTACATGCGTAAATACAATATGTTCCGCCTCCCTGCGGAGGGCCTAACTTTTAGAAGATATAAATGAATCTAACCTATTCCAACCCATGGCCGTGGTATAGGTTATACCTCGCTTTGGATAGGAAGTTATAAACCCATAATATATGTACATGGTATCCGAAAAATATATTCTATTTATAAAACTTCTTTTACTAATAACTTTTTAACGCACAGCGAACGATAGCTAAAATCTTTTGGAAGTTATTCAGGACAGTGATATTGACAACATATGTCAAGATCAAGGTAATCGAGGCGGGTTTCCTTCATCGAATTATTTACTAAAAAAAAATAGAAAAGCATAATGAACATAACATTGTACATAAAAATTGCCAATTTAAGGTAAAGAGAAAATTATAACATTAATGCATAGACTTCTATATAGACCGTTAATATCGTTATAATATATCGTTAAATATATAATAAGTCCTTATTATAATGGGACACCATAAATGACTGCTATAACTCCACGTGTAACATCGCTAGGCTAGCATAATGTAGATAAATCTATGCTTTAATGTTATATTATTGTTGCTATGTGTTGAATTGATTTGCTTATAGCATATTAAATTATTATACGAACCATTAGGAACTCACAGAGAGAACTGCTACATTTTCTGTCTTAGAATTCACGAATGCCTGCGTGCTTCAAGAAAATTCTGTTAAAAATGTGCTGTGCACGCTGTTAACTGTTCTCGAATGCTATTTATGAGCGCGATCTTTTGTTAAATAACTCAATCTAAGAATACTATTGCCTTTACACTACCATATTTATGTGTTATATATAAATATGCAAGGCGCACAGCATTACTTTATATCTATGGATGTGTTTATGTAGAGATAGAGAAAGATTATTGTATTTTTGTCTATATTGTGCTTTGACCAGTTAGTTTTTCAATTGTATTTACTCGAGACACGTGTCTCGAGTAAATACAATAGGGATGAGATAAAAATTACCTGCTGTGATGGGACTCGAGATCTTCCCCAACTATTCTGGAGGTTCGGATGTTCTGGCACCATGTACGACAATAAGTTCGTGAAAAGAAATTTCATTTCCTGCTCATTTATTTAAACAATTTTTGCTGAAAGCATAAAAATGATTACTAAATTAAAAGAATTAATAAAAGAAAAAATTGAAAAAAAAATAAATCGATAAAATAAATAAAATTTTTAATAATAAATAATAAATTTTATTAGTAAAAGAATATTGAAATAATTGAAATTAATCTAATTTAATAATATATGGTATAAAATATGTTCAAAATAGAGCCAAAATATATATGTTAAATAAATAAATAAATAATTAATTAATTAAACAAATAAAAATAAAAATCTATGCATGTACTTATGAAATTAGGAAAATTTATATTATTATTGTAATAATATAAATAAATTATAATTATATTAATTATAAATACTATTTAAATTATAACTATTATTTACGCCATTAGCATTAAAATCTCTTTCTCGATATAAAAATAAATCTTAAAAACTTTGCATTTCTAGTGCGCATAACACTACGTGCGTCAGGCAATTTTCTATGAATAAACGCGTATGTATTGCATATTGAACTTCAATTTACTCGCGAGCGAATTTACTTGCGAAAGATAAGAAGGAGAGGAGGGAAGGGGTGCATTACGATTGCATCTAGCAAAGGAGATGATGTGTGTGCATGTGTGTATGTGAGAGATCACAATATTTTCCCTACGTTATATGGACGTCGTTTATCGAACCTTTGTTATTGCAAAAGTCGACAATGGGTGCTCATAGTATACAATATATGAGCGCAGAGTTGCCATCCTTTTTCATTAGATCACTATATATTTTTGAAATATTTTATTGTCTTGACTAATTGTAAGTTTCGCCTCAATTTAATTTATTTTTATTATTAATAGAAGCGATGACAATTATGTTTGCACTAATTTTTCAAGGAATATATAAATAAATGTATTAAAACCTCTAGTTTTCTTTTTTTTGTTCTTTTTAAAAAGATTTCCAACCATATGTTATCCCGAACAAACATGCTCTACGTGAATCGTTAATATCGAGTCTGTAGCGTAAATTCTGTCGGTTTCAAATATAAATTCGTAGTTTATTCATTTCCGCAGTGTGCGGAAGTTGTGCAATTCATCGGGCTTTCGAATTATTTTCGAATTAATTTCATATTTTCAATAGTTGTATATGTTCAACACATTAAGCTAGTTAAATTAATTGTATAGGATTAACAATAAAAGATGGGAGTTCCTGTTTATTGTTTAAGGAGTCGAGTAGGGTATTGGTAGATTAAAATGATAAATATCATGTATAGAGTTGTGACAATAATATAGTATGCCTATTAAATTTGAATATATAAGTTGTATTTTTATAAGGCTTTATTGTATTTATAGCAAAATAAGCGAGATATACAACAATATACATATAGATTTATCATAAAAATCAAACTCCACAAGAATGGATTTTAAAAATTATTATTTCTAAGAAAATGTGCATGTATATATTAATTTCTAAAGATTGTTTTCGAATCAATAACTGCAATATATTTGAATAAATTCGTTATTTTTTTATTATAAAGTATTTTTTTTCTTTATTTGATATTGCGTGATCTCTTAAATTGCTAAAAATATTCACAAAATGGTATTCAGAAAAAAAGTCAAGTTAGTATTAAACATAGTTTTCTTGGAAGTAAAAACTAGTAGAAAGATTACACAAGATTACAAAATAATAAAAAATAATAATAAGGTAACATAATAATACAATAATCAATACACATTAATAAAATTGATGAAGAAAATATTATAATTAATTAGTAGATAAAAAAAAATTAAATTAATTCAGGAATTTATAATATGAATTCCTTTCTGTCGCATAATTTTATCATACAATATACAAAATATTTCAAAATTTTTTGTGTGAATACGATATGTAAATTTGAATCTCTAAAGTAAAAATATTTATAATATTGGCAAAAATAATAGAAAATAATTTTTTTTTAATACTATATATAAAATATTTTTTTAAGAATTTTGATGTAAACAAGTAAAATTAATCATTGTAATGATATTTCTTCGTATTAAAGTAATGCGTAATTATATTTAAGTATAACATAAGAAATATCGGTTTTACATTGTGTATCACATTTATTATACTAATTGCATAGATATATTTATAAATTTATACTAATTGCATAGCTATATTTTTAAATATATACTAATTGCATAGATATGTTTATAAATATATACTAATTGCATAGATATTTAAATTTATAAATTTATACTAATTGCATAGATTTATAAATTTATATTAATTGGTAATAGATATATTTATAACATATTTATTGGTAATAGATATATTTATAATATATTTATCTTAATGACAAAATCGGAGATCTCTCTTTTAAATTAAACGAATTCAACTTAAAAGTTTGTCGAAGGAAATTATTGATTATAACAATATTAAGTAAATAAAACTAAAGTAAAAGTGAATGAAGAAACGAAACTAAACGAAGCCAAATGAAAAATCAAATATTGTCTCTAATATAAGAGATGCAAGTCGAATTTATACTTTACTTGATAGTACTGTTACGTCCGGTGGACTCCACGATTCTTTTCTTTCTTCAGAACGATATCGTAGAAACTAATAAAAATCGGTTCTGATTTTAAAAGTAAGAAATCTTTCAGCGCATAAGAAAACGAAACTTAACCCGCGTAAATAACCAGAGTGGCCAGTCGAGATAGCGCTAAAGAAAATTTAAATAAACTTTTAATTTATGAGATTCGGAAATATAAGAAACCCGAACCATCCGTATCAATTGAAACCAGCTTATCTCGATATCCTAAACAAAGATACTGTGGTCGTCGAGAAATTGACGAAAAGAAAAATAAACCTTATGAAATTAATACTGCACGTGCGCTCATTCGACAGGCCACCCTCAAGCGCTCCCCAAATCGTCAAGCGATAAAATAATCAGCTCACTCCCACTCTCTACTGGATGGAGCTAAGTCTCGAGCCAAAGGGCTCAACCAATTAAAATCTTAAGAAACGCCTCTCCTCCCAAAAATCAGCCTCCTTGTCCTTAAGAAGGGAGTATTGATTATTATAAAAAATTCTCACCATCCAGTAAGGAGGAGGAGCAACAACTTTAAAAAATGCAAGAGCAAGGCGCGAGTGTCCACTAAGCGTTCACTAATAAGCTTCACTAACTAGTACTATAAGCAGTTGACAGTTCCAATCAAGATTCAGTCATTCAATTTTAAAATTATATAGCCTCGGGGATCCTTTACTTGCATTATGCAGTTAAGTTATTAATTTGTTTTATATCACGGTGAAAATGATTTTGTTAACATTTAATTGTGCATTTTGTGAAATTTCTGATGAACATCTCCATTACTCGGCTCTTCATGTTGTAAACTTCCGACTTCAGCCACTGCAATTTTATCAACGCACTTATTTTTGTGATCCCAACGAGTTGTGAGTAAATTTGAGTAATTTTTATTTTCTCCCTTTTCCATATCCTACTATCTTATACTTTAAAATCTATGTCTGACAAATAATTTTAAACAGTTTAATAATCATTAAATCTTTACTAATTATTATCAATCAATCAATCAATCCTTGTTTCGCTTCTCCTCCAGTCTCATTCCTAGTTCTTCCTAATTCGCCTAGAATTTCCGGAAGGCGGTTCGCGAATAATTTACCTGTTCGTCGAGAATCTCCGCAAGGCGGTTCACGAACAATTCCCTGTTCGTCGAGAATCTCCGCAAGGCGGTTCACGAACAATTCCCTGTTCGTCGAGAATCTCCGCAAGGCGGTTCACGAACAATTCCCTGTTCGTCGAGAATCTCCACAAGGCGGATCACGAACAATTCCCTAATTTTCGTTTCCTTTTAATTGCCTTTTCTGATTTATTTACCAAGAATTCGTATTGTTTTCTATCTTTACATTTCGTTTAAGCCTTTTTTTTATATATATTTAACTCTTCATTTCTATTTTTTTTCTTTACTCCCTTTCATTTTCTTTTAATTTCCCATTCCTCGCATTATTATTATTATTATTATTTTTCCTTTTTTTTCTCTCTTTCTTCCTCTTTATATTATTTTCCTTTGTATTATCACTATTTTGGGAGAAATCATTGAAAATCATTGAAATAGATGAATAATTTGCGAACTTAGACTTGGCGAATCTTTTATCTTAATTTTATTATTGTATTTTAATTTGGACCTGTGTTTCGCCGAATTTAGAAAATTTTAATTCTAACTATAACACATACTCAAGAATATATACATACACGCACACATACTTAAGCATATCTACAACTGCTAAGATGTATTTTTCTTTCCTTATTTTTTTTATATAATATATATATCTTTTTAATTTAATGTAGAATTTAATTATTTAACCCGTTCTCTTCCCTAAACCCTGAGATCGCACTAGGTCCTATCCCGCGTAACAAGGATTAAATTCCTTTACCGAAAAGGGACCACCGAACGAATAGGCATAAAAACGCAGAGTTAAAGAGACCTTCGGTCGCTGACCTGTGTCAGGCCCTTCACATTCGTTCGACCCGATCCATACACACGCCCGAAGAAAGTGTGTCACGGGGTAAGTAAGTTACGTTCTTCCATGCGGCCCATCCTTTCAAGAGTCTGGACGTAACAGTACAATGAATTAAGCATTTATACATTAATGATGTGTAAGTGCTTAATTCACCATACTTTAAAGAGAACATTCAGGATGGCACCATTGTAGATGTATACCGTACTCTGGTTGCGATTCTATTGCTCAACATATACTACAATTAAATCTCGCGGTACGCTTCTGCATTTCCTTAAACAGTCCTGTAAAAAATATTTTTTTAAAATTAATATTATAAGTATAATATCTTTATGATATTAGTACACTTTAAAAATAAAATTCGAATATAAAAATTTCAAGTTAAATTGAAGAAAGGAACAGTAATATATAAGTTTGTTATTTTAACGAAACATATATGCTTAATGTTATTTTTAATGCTAACGAATTTCTATAATATAACGTTGTATATTTCGCTCTTTTGTATATTAAATCTTTTTCTGCATTTTCAATCTTCTCTATTATTGAGAGAGTTCGTATTTACGTTCGTTTGTATTTACATTCATTTTAAGCTGAATTAAAAAAAAGAGAGAAATTGAGAAATTTGAGAATATTAATCTAAAATTTATTCCAATAAAAGATATATTTAACATTATTTTCAATGATAATGACTTGATGGAAATGAATTTACATATACTTTCGTTAGTGTTATTTTTAATGCACGAATATTTTTTACATAATATTGAATGTATGTACATTTTACTCTTCTATACCTATTAGTTACAATAACATATATTTTTCCTACTTACTCATTAAACCTTCTTTTTCTATATTTTTTCATTCAGACTCGAGAAAAGCGGAAAGCTTAGAATAGTAATCTACAAAATTTATTTTGATGTACATATACATATGCATATATACTTAATGTTATTTTTAATGTAAACTTTTAATGCAAACTTTAACTTTATAATGTATGTACATTTCGTTCTTTCGATGCTTATTTCTTTCCAAAACAATAGAAAAATAAATAAAAAAATTACAAATTACAGCAAATAAATTGTTATTACTTATCTTCGAGGCTTCTATCTTCCTTGTACATTTCTAAAAATTGTTCCAAATTTTCTAAGAGACATAATTTTTTGATCACTTGTGCACTAATTTCTTCTGTTTATTTATCCTTTTTATCTTCTGTATCTGTAATTATTAGCTCCAATATTGTTTTTATAATTTTATTAAATATCTTTATCTTTTCCATTTCTATATTTTCATTCATATTTTCTTTGGCTGCTTCTGTATTTTTTTTCTTCTCTTTGCCTGCTGTTGTAATTTCCTCGGTTAAATCGGAAGAAAAGAACAATTGTCTATCAAATTTATCTTAAACAAAACACATGTACACATAACGATATTTTTAATGCAAACAAATATTAATTCTATGATAATGCATGCACATTTCGCTCTTCTATACTTGGATCTGTTCAAAAAATATATTTTTATTACTTACCTTTGAAGTCTTTATCGCATTTGTGTGTCGTCGCTTCTTGTTTGCTCGTATTCTCTAAAATTATTTAGCTCAGTTTTTCAGCGATATCTTCTATTTTTCTGTTCTTTTTTTCATTGACTTCTTCTATTTTTTTCTGTTTTTCATTGATTTCTTCTATTTTTTGGTTGATGCATGTATTTTCAGTTGTCTTTTTTATTTCTTTGATTGCTTCTATATTTTTTTTCTCCTCTTTGCCTGTTGTATTTCTCTAGCTAAATCGAAAGAAAAGAATAATTGTCTATCAAATTTATCTTAAACAACACACATAATGTTATTTTTAATGCAAACAAATATTAATTCTATGATATTGCATGCATATTTCGCTGTTCTATAGCTGGATCTGTTCAAAAAAATATATTTTTATTATTTATCTTTGAAGTCTTTATCGCATTTGTGTTCGTCGTTTCTTCTTTGTTCATAAAATTCTCTAAAATTGATATTATAATGTTCTGTTTTTCACTGATATCTTCTATTTTTTTATCAATGTTTGTATTTTCACTTGTCTTTATTGTTTCTTTGGTTGCTTCTATATCTTTTCCAACTGAATTGAAAAAAGCGAGAAATAAAAAATAGTTTATAAAATTTATTTTAACAAAACAAGAATATACACATACTTAACATTATTTTTAATACTAACAAATATTATTTTCATAACATTATGTACATTTCGCTCTTTAATATATTATATATGTTTTTATTTATTATCTAGATCTTTCTGTGCAAAAACTGATAATACTAATTTGAAGTGGGAGTTTATTTGAGAAATATAAGCTGTATTTATTTTGATAAAATTCATACATACATACTTAATGTTATTTTAATGCAAACAAATATTAATATTCCATAATGTTGTATGTGCATTCCTCTTCTCTATATAACTGAATCTTTGTTTGTAGAAATATATTTCTTTTACTTATCTTGGTGATTCTTATATACGTCGTCCTCTTCATCTTCTTCGTGCTTTTTATCTTTTATATCTTTACTCATCTGGTCTATTTTTTTTCCGTTTTTGTCTTTTCACTCACTTTCCTTACTTTTTTGATCGCTCCTGTATATTTTTTCGTTTTTTCTGTTTCTTGAGTTTCCTCTACATTTTCTTTTACTTTCTCTATTTGTTTGGTTGCTTTTATATTTTCCTCGGCTGAATAGAAAAAGAGGGGAAATTGAGATAAAATATTTATAAAATTTACTTTTACAAAACATTTACACACGCACGTTATTTTTATTGGTAACGAATGTTAATTCTATATCGTATGTACATTTCGCTCCTTTATATGTATATATTTAGATCTTTTTATGCAAAAATATATATATTTTTGTACTTACTTTTGTCTTTTTTATTTTTTTTCATTTTTATTCTGTTAAAATTTCTATCTAGTTGTACTATCAATCTGCAATCCTGCACATATTGAACGCAATCTACAAAAATTAATTTGATAAATTTATATGCATACATATTTAATAATTTATTTTTAATACAAACGAATATTAATTCTATAATGTTGCATTCACATTTCGCTCTTCTATACTTGAATCTTTGCAAAAATATATAATTTTTATTATTCACCCTTAAAGTCTTTTTTATATTTATTGTTTTTATTTGTCGTTTCTGTCTTCCGCTTTACAATTTCTTCCATTTCCTGTAAAATTGCGAATGCTCTCCTCCATTTGTAACTTTTAAACGTTTCTATCATTTTTGCATCCATTTCAAATTCTTTAATCAGTTTTTCGAGTTCTGTATGACTTTCTATTTCTTCGGCTTCCATATTTTCTCCGGCCAAATCGAAAGAAAAGGGAGAAATAAAAAACTGTTATTTATAAAATTTATTTTTACAAAATACTTATACACATATTTAATGTTATTTTTATTGCTAACGAATATTAATTTTATAATATTGTATGTTTCGCTCTTCTATCTTATTATACTTTAAATCTTTATGTGCAAAAGTATATATTTTTTTTACTTACTTTTGTCTTCTTTATTTTTATTGTCCGATTTTACATCTGCTTCTAGTATCTCAAGGTTAAACAATTCAGAAACATAAGCTACAAAATTTTGATGAAATACATACATATATAATGATATTCTTAATATAAACGTACATTTCTAAAATTAATTCTACAATTATAATTCTATAATTATATATTATATATGTCGGTTTTCCTATACCTGTATCGGTCTTTCTTTGAAAAAGTATATATATATATTTTTTGTTACCGTTAAACTTTTCATCTTCCTCGTTATCCATTTCATCTTCCTTATTTTCACCTCCTTTTCATCTTTTTCATCCATCATTTCTATGATCGCTTTCATGTCTGCTCTTTTATCAATTCCTACTGCCATTTCTTCCATCTCAATTATATGTTCTCCTGTTGGAATGGAAAAAATAAAGATTAGGCACAATTATCTATAAAGTTTATCTTAACAAAATACATGTACACATTTATACAATTTTAATGTTATTTTAATAAAAACAAATATTAATTCTATAATCTTGTATGTATATATTTCGCTCTTGTATACTTGTGTGTGTGCGTGCATGTGTGTGCATGAGTATATAACAAAACACATGTATACATACTTTATATTAGTTTTAATCCTAATTAAAACTAATTCCATGTACTTCGGGTCTTTGCTCCCTTTTTCATCTTTTATGCAACTCTTTACTTGTGTCTTCTTCACTTTGCTCGCCCCTTCTGCGGTTATTAATTTTGAATACGCTGAATAAGATGTAGACTTTTTTGATGCCTTATGTTATTTTTAATGGAAACGAATATTAATTTATAATGTTGTATGTATACATTTCGCTCCTCTATACTTGTGTGTCTGCGCGCGCGCGCGCGCGTGTGTGTGTGTGTGTGTGTGAGTGTGTGTGTGTGTACGTATAGATCTTGCTTTGCAAAAATATTTTTTTTACTTACCTTTGTCCCGCTTATCATCTTTATTTTCTTTATCTCCCTCGTACTTTTTATTTTCTGTATCTTTATTCACCTCCTCTGTTTCTTCGCTCTCTTTTATTTTTTTCTCCTGTTGAATTGAAAAAAGAGAGAAATTAGGTACAAAATTATCTATAAAATTTATCTTTAGAAAACACATGTACGCATACTTAATGTTAACGAACATTAATTCCATAATATACATTTCGCTTTTTTTATATATGCCAAATATCTTTTTATCCAAAAACATATATATATATATATATATATATATATATATATATATATACAGGACGATTCCGAAAAATCTTCCGTCTGTAAAATGACGAATTCCTGACACCATTTTAAGACAATTTTTCCTTTACCAAAATTTGATTTGAAGTGTAGTTTTTGAATTATGAGCAAAAATAGTTAGTAAATCACGCGTCGGGTACAGAAGGCAGGCAAGAGCGGCGCGAGCGCGGGCGCAGTTGACCGCCCGACAGGTGACTACCACCGCATGAGTCGCTAACTATTTTATCTTATAACATAAAATTATGCTTTAAATAAAATTTTGGTAAAGAAGAATATGTCTTAGAATTACGTCAGAAACGTATTCCTTAAAATAACGTTATTTCTTACGTTCTGATGAGATAATCGGCATCTTAAGTATCGAAGAAGTAAACTGGATTGTAAGTATTTTGGAATGTCAAGAAAATTGAGAAAGTCGATTTTCCATACCATAACTTGGAAAACAAGACTTATTTATTTTTGAAATCTGTTACGTCGAACAGAATCACCTTCAATTCGCCGAACTCCTTGTTGTAAATAAAATTGTATTTGTAAGTAGCTTACAGTACGAAATGTTAGTCATTTACATACATTCAATGAATGTGTATCATATTGTAGATCACGAAATAAAGATGTATTCAATTACTGAAAAGTGTGATATGCTTGAAGTGTGGTATTTAAGTGGTCGTAATGAAAATGAAGCACGATTATTGTACCAACAAAAGTACCCAGAGCGAAGGATACCAAACAGTCGTACATTTAGACGAATTGAAGATTATTTACGTCGGAATGGATCATTAACAAGGCAACAGTGTATAAACAGAAGAGATGAAGAAAAAGAAACAAATGTGCTAAGTTTCATTGAAAACAGACGTACATCCATAAGAACAGTAGCACGGAATTTAGAATTGTCACGAACTTATGTGCACGCTGTATTACAAAAGCATAAATTTAAACCGTATCGTGATAATTTAGTACAATTCTTACACGAAGAAGACGCAAATCGCCGATTAACATTCTGTCATTGGCTTCGAGTAAATTATCGCAATGATATTAATTTTCTTAAAAAGATATTGTGGATCTGATGAATCTTGTTTTTCAAATTGTATGGAAAATCGACATAACACGCATACGTGGTCCGATGTGAACCACATGCGACAAGAGATAGAGGTTTTCAACGCAGATTTTCAGTGAACGTATGGTGCGGAATCATTGACACAAAAATTATTGGACCCTTCTTTTTTTATGGTCATCTTAATGGTGCTAGATATTTGCAATTTTTGCAAACAACTTTTCAAGAATATTTACGTGATCTTCCATTATCTATCTTTCCAGACATTATTTTTCAACAAGATGATGCTCCAGCACACAATACACGTGATGTAGTCAACTTTTTAAATGATAGATTTCCTAATTGTTGGATAGGTACTAATGGCCTTGTGCGAGGGCCACCGAGATCTCCGGACTTAACACCTTGTGACTTCTTTCTTTGGGGATACATTAAAGACACTGTCTATGCTACTGTTCCAGAAAATGAAGAAGATTTATGTCATAAGATCACTACAGCTATTGAAGACATTACAGCAGAAATGCTGCAATCAACAATGAGAAACGTTATAAATCGTGTTGAATGCTGTATTGAACATGATGGTACAAATTTCGAACAATTTATAAATTAATAATAGTTTCATAAAAAAATTATTTGTATAATTTTCTCAACCTCCTTGATATTCCAAATCAAATTCCAAAATACTTACAATCCAGTTTACTTCTTCGACTTAAGATGCCGATTATCTCGTAAACAATGCATAATATCAATTTTTTACTAAATATGATTTTGATTGCAAATGCCCCCTACTACTTGACTATATAAAAAAATAGGGGTATCAATTTAAAAAAACGATGATAACCTTTATAACTCGCAAAGGTCACAAGTAAAAAATTATTTTACATGCACTTTATAGCAGACTCAAAACCGTGCAAATTTGTCTTATTAAACTTTCTTGTAACTTCAACCAGTTACGAAATATTTGCTCTGACATTTATAGACGGACACCCTGTATATATATATATATATATATATATCTCCCACACGAAACAAAACCTCTAATGGATATCCACTAGACATCTACCATAGAGATTCGAAACCTCCATTAGATGTCCAGGCAACGTCCCGTAAACATCTACTAGACATTCACAGTTCCGCATTTCATACCTTCATTCGACATCCATTAGACGTATTCATAGATGTCATATGTACGTTATATGGAGCAATTATAGATATTTCGGCTTCATCCTCCGGCCTCCCTCATCTTCTCTGCTGTCACCTTCCAGCATACGGCTCGAGAGGAGGAATGGCACCACACCTCCGGTTCCCCCGGAGAAGAGGGTCTCGATCCCCGAGGAAGTCGGGGGGCAGGAACTCCGTAGTCGGAGGCGCCCGCGGTCTCAATTTCCTGAGCATCATCATGTACGGGCGCCCCCACGAGTCCTCGTTCAGGGCGGCGAGCAGTTCCACCTAGGCCTTGATCTTAGACTTCCCGATGGCAGCACCGAGGAAGTGCCGGGCATCCCGACATTTCTCCCGCGCCCGCTCAATGCACACCTCGCTACAATCCCTCCTTCGCAGATACCTTTGAAGTCGACGCCTGGCCCGGACCTAGGCATCGCGGAGTTACGCGATCTCCTCTATTCCCCAGTACGCCGACCTCCTCCCATCCCCTCCTGACTCTTGGCATCGAGACGTCGCAGGCTCCCCAGATAGTACTGCGTAGCCTCGACGTCAACTCCTCCACACCCTTCCCTTCCTACGTCAGGGGGTCCATCCCCCAGACTATGGCGAGGCCTGCATCGAGGTCATTAGAAGATCCGGGTTTAACTTGGTGAGAGACCATCTGCACTCTTCCCGCATATCCGGTCCAGTGGATGGGCGTTGGGCGACCAAGCTGAGCTCAATGTATCTCAATGTGTTAGACAGGGTCTCGAGCTCAGTGGCCACCCTCCCACCATGCGCAAAGCCGCGGGAGAGGCCCATGTCAAATCGACAATGGATTCCCCCTGCAGCCTCACGCATGTGACAACGGATCCAACATTGAGCAGGATCAACCCAAGTGACCCTGCCCAGTCTCATAGCACCTCCTCGCGCCGATCCTCGAATGGGCAACCCCAACTCCGAGATTTGGAGTTGAAGTCGCCCATCACAAGGACCGGGGAGACGGCTCCTCATTGCCTCCTCTACCTTGTCGAGCTCGGCCTCAAACCGGGCCAGGCTCAGAGGGAGGGAGATATACTTCTATAATGCAGGTAGTTCCCCACCATACCATGACGAAGTGTCGGTCCTGGTCCAGTGCTGCCAGAAATGAGCCCCTGCACGCTCGGCACGGACACGCACACAAAGAAGGGGGGCTGTGTACGTGTGGCGCTCGGCGCTCGACTACATTTGGCTCGGCGCTCGGCTATCTTCGGGCGGCTTCGGGTAGTAGAGGAGCGCCGACATATAATCTACTGTCTTCTCTCTCGCGCTATAGCTATAGCTAATGCCTCGAGAATCCTATGTTAGCGGTTCGATTTATTTACAAGATCTCGCGTAAAAACTTGTAAAATTTATACGTAAAATTTAATAAATCCTTAATCCTGTAAAAATTTAAATAAATTAATTAAATAAATATGGAATAATGAAAGAGGAAAAGAGAATAAATTATAAAAATCCACTCTTGGCCAACGTGTACGTTTTTCTCTTAAGAAATAAATATAATTAATTTTATATATCACGGAATACATGTGTACTCACTTGATAAAAATAATATATGTATTTTAAACACATGTTTTATACACAATAGACATTAAAAACAATAGGACTTTATGATTTTATTGAGAA
Source organism: Camponotus fellah (assembly GCA_030586385.1). NCBI lineage: Eukaryota > Metazoa > Arthropoda > Insecta > Hymenoptera > Formicidae > Camponotus > Camponotus fellah. The sequence goes on from JAPIVC010000565.1 coordinate 26,366, forward strand.
ATATCTTATACTATATTTAAAAGGGCAATGTCTTATTTAAAATAATTTTAAAAAATACAATTTTATAGTCAACTGTATAAATACATATTTATAATAAGTATACTTATATTTTTTATTCCTAACAGAACAATTTTAAAGTTAATTCTTTTGTTATTTTATTGTTTTATTGTTTTCTATTTTATTTTTTTAATGAGAAATGAGTATGCCGATCTAATGTTATGTAATATCAATATATGTCATGTATATATCAGAAAGTGACGTGAATTTATGATAAGTTTTTGATTAATGTATTATTTACAATTAATAAATAACAGCTTTTTCTAGCGATTTTTTTTTGCTTCTTTTGTCGGTGCTACAACAAATAATCGCATAAAAATATTCGAACATCTTATCATATCAAAATCATCTATTAATAAAAATGATACAAGAAGCATTTTCCGTAATATACTTTTCGATATATGACATAACAAATATAAGTTACAATCGTGTGAAAAAAGAATCGTGCTTCATTCATATCATTTTTCAAATAAAATTATTTCGTAGCAAGGAAACATACTATCGTTTCCGCACCTTGAGGTGAAATAGCGCGTTTTTTTTAGTGTTTTCCCAATAGGCCTAATCCACTCTCATCATTTAATGCAACAAATGCTCAAAGTGCTTCCCTCGTACTTGTAAGCAGAGTTCAGCTCTTCGAATTATTTGTTGCGTCATCCGGTGTGCTATATCTACCGTGATATTATTAAAGGCCGCTAGAATTGCTTCGTTATTTGTTATGTCATATATCGAAAAGTATATTACGGAAAATGCTTCTTGTATCATTTTTATATTAATAGATGGTTTATTTTGATATGATATTCCAATATTTCTATACGATTATTTGTTGTAGCCCTGACAAAAGAAACAAAAAAAATCGATAGAAAAAGCTGTTATCTATTAATTGTAAATAATACATTAATCAAAAACTTATCATAAATTCACGATAGATTTTTTACATTTCTTTCTTTTTCGTATCTTATTTAAAGCATCTAAATCTAATTCAGCTTCGTTTTTTTATTGTGTTATACATATCTCTTATCATACATAAATTAATTATAATCGCAAACAATCCCAGAAATGAAACGCGAGATGCGAGTCTTGACGCGATGCAATGAAAATGGTGATAGCGGTAACCACGGGTAGCGGCGCACTGTCCCTCCCCTCGCCGCGCGCCAGAAGGCAACGTCTGACACGGTGGGTCGTGCTAAAGCTCGAGCGCTCGAGCGCTTCTCTCATTCGTCCGATTTCAATAATTAATATTTCGATTGTTATTACAAAAATCGTTACATAGAATAGGATTTCTTTATTTAATTTATTGTGCTCTACCTTTTTACAAGTGAGTGAGCACATGCTCAGGGACACTCTGTATATACATACACACTATTTTTTCAGTATTATATTAAATAAAACGTATACGCTTTTTTCTGATTTTGTTTTTTTCTATCTTTTATTTTTTATATTTCTTTAAATTTTATCTTTTTATTATGTGTATTTTTTTATAACTATCCTTTCTATAACTATCATGTTCTATCTTCTGTATTCTATCTTTGGAAAAGTACAAAAAAATCTTTTCTTTTATATTATATTAAATTATCTACATATGTATATTTATTTTTTTATTTATTTATTTATATGTATATATGTATATATAATATTTCATTATGTATAATTTATTCAATATATAATATTTAATATATTTAACATAGTATTTAATTTAGTATTTAATAATAGTATTTAGTATTTAATAAATTTATAGTATTTAATAATATTTCATATATATTTTCTAAAAAAACATTTTTTATATTTCCTCTGACGGAACAGACCACCACCTTCTCGCCGTTTCCGTTGAGCAACAACATGTACATTGTTTATTTATAAATTGATAAATGATTGTACATGCTATTACAATATTATATTATTTATTAGAAAATATTATTAACATATACAGGATGTTCCATTTTAAATAATCCAGTCAAATATCTCGAAAACCAAGCCCGGGAGGGAAAAATGTTTCAGACAAAAGTTGTTTGGTTTCAAGGGGGACATAAGATGGTGCCATTGATTTGACTTTAAATAATCATTTGTAGATGGCGCAAAGGTCACCTTAAATTTTTTTAATTGGACACCCTATTTTTTATTGCATATTCTTGTAGCTGACCTCGAGAGCTTTCCAAAACATTATAATTAAATGTTTTTCCGTTAAGTACTTTTCGAGTTATAAGGCTTGAAATAATATCTTAATTTTACATAAATGATAAAATATCTAATAAAATATTCATTTTTCGTTATTCATTATCTTACCTTAATACTTTTATGTACAAAATAATGGAGGAATCAATTGGTGTAAAGAAAAAACATAGTTGTTTCGAAGAAGAAATATGTAATTTGTAATTAACAATTCCATATTTTTTCTTAGAAACAACTATATGTTTTCTTTACACCAATTGATTCCTCTCATTATTTGTACATAAAAGTATTAAGGTAAGATAATCGAAAAATGAATATTTTACAAGATATATAGTAGATTATACGTCGGCGCTCCTCTACTACTCGAAGCCGCCCGAAGGTAGCCGAGCGCCGAGCGCCACACATACACGGCCCCCCTTCTTTGTATGCGTGTCCGTGCCGAGCGTGCAGGGGCTCATTTCTGGCAGCACTGCCCTGATCCTCATCCCGCACGATGGCCACCAGAGTGGGGGCGATCCCCTCGAACACCCGTCCGGGAACAAAGACGGATGATCGGGGAGGGCCGCATACGGCTCCGCGACTACGCCCAACCCATAATCATGCTCCGCCATTGTGTGTAGGAAAAGATCCTGCGCACGGCGGGCGTGGTTGAGATTGGCCTGAATAATTAGAGGCGCTGGCTTATCCCTAATCATCCGCATTCTCCAGGACCATCCTCTCCAGAAAAACCTATCTTTCGCACTCCTACACCTGCTGGCGGCCTTAATCAGGTCGTCCGCTACCCTGACCGGACAGCGAACTCGTTATCCCAAAGGTAGGCCTACTAATAGAGGCCCTTATCTCTTCTGGCCCGGCGACTCTTCTATCTGCGATGGCGGCCATTCCTTCTGCCGTCACCGCATCGTCCAGGCCTCGTATCCGGACCGCCGCGGTTGGCCTGTCTATCCGGACAGTGGAGTCCTCAGTGAAGACCCTCCGCATTTCCGCGGAAAGGACCTTCGCCTTGGACTCCCTGTTCTCCTTCGTGGGGCCCGGGATTTCGAGGACGGGAGCATCCCGTTTGGACACGTAACGATTGGACACAGTTCGATCGGACACGTAGTATTGGACACGAAATGATTGGACACTTACTACATATTGCAGTGTTCGGATTAGTCATCTTTTAATCATTGACTTTTAATTAAATTTCGATTTTAACATGGACCAACTTGCATACCTCTTTAGTCTTTCAATCATGGAAGAATAGACCTACGATACAGCAGTTGTGACAATGATGTGCGATTTTTTATTATCTGACAGGGATGAATCTTATTAACGATTCAAAGTTATTATTTATAAATTATAAGATATCTTAATATCGCTAGTCGAATAATCAAAGGATCATTGAAATAATGTAATCGACCAAACTAGCTAGAAAATTTTTTGTTTATTAATACGACATTTCGACCATATGGTCCTTATCAAGTATATACGATCGGGAGGCAGGCATAGACGATAATCTTGTAAACTGTTATTATTTATATTATAGTTTTTGGTTTTTATTTTCTATCATTTTATTTGTTTGCTGAAGGTAGCCCAAAAAAGGGCTGAAACGTACGCGTCGTTTATATTAAATGTAATCGAGAAAATATTTAAATGATTTAATGTAATCGAAAAATAGTACATTATTGTATGTAATATGTGCAAAAGAAGCTGCGCCGGTTCTTACTGGCATTCCATTTTGTATTTATATTTTAATTGTATTATTATATTTATATATTCACAATTAATTATAGAGGATATTACTCGCGTTTCCCCTTTTACTCATAAATTTTACAGCAGTTTGTAATTATTGGTTATATATAATATCAAAAATTATATTTCCATGCTGAAAAAAAAATATTGTTTATATATATATATATATAATCGCAATTATTAGGTTTTGTTTCCATTACTTAAAAACACAAATTAAATATATCATATTATGTTGTTTACAATTATAAAATCGGATGTGATATTTTTAATCGTTCGGAAAAGAATATAAACATTAATTTAATTATCGGCTAAATAATATCGACTGGACTCAGTAAGGCATCTTCCATGTTTTTTCTTAATGCTATAATATTTTCCAGACAAAATTTGAAATTTGGTCTAGCATCCGCTGCACTCCAGCAACGTAGCATCAACTGGTACAATGGTGATGGACAATTAAGAGTTATCGGCAACCTGCCTCCACGTACATAATATATCACTTCATTATCTTGTCAATATAAGGTTTCTCACCCAACGATGTAATTTCCCACATTAATACCCCAAATGACCAAACATCGTTTTGAGAAGTAAATATTTCAATCATCAAAGATTCGAGTGCCATCCAGCGAATAGGAAACCAACGTTCTCTTTTCTAAAACATGATTTAAACAAAAATTTAATTTTCTGATTCAAATTGTTCATTTTTAGAATATGTGTAAAATGAAAAAACGTTCATTTATCTCTTGTTTTATATAAAAAAAAATTATTTATATTCTATATTACTTAAAGAAACAATGCACGATACTATTATGATAAAAAAATGGAAAGTATTTTCAAAAGAATTAATTTTTTAATCATCAATTTTTTTTAATAACTATATACCATGCGATAATAATCATTTTCGTAGATATCTCTAGCTAGTCCAAAATCTCCAATTTTGATAACACGATTCTCTCGATTTCTCGAAGATATTAAACAATTGCGACACGCTAGATCTCGATGTATAAAACGTAACTCTTCCAAGTAGCAACAACCTCGCGCAACATCTTCGCACATGGCGAGCAAATCCTGCAAACGCAAAGCAGACGAATCTGACGCTTGCAAATTTCGACAATTTCTCAAATATTTTAATAGATCAGTTTCCATCAATTCCAACACTAGTAAAGGAGAATCCCCATCTAAACAAACGGCTAACAATCTTAATATATGTTTGTGTCGAAAATGATTCATAAGCTTGGCTTCCTTTAACAAATTCTTTTTCTCATGGGAAGAAGCATCTTTCCGAAGTGTTTTTATTGCAACGGATATCTCTGCGCCCGATCCTTCTATAAGTTCTTCACCTTTCCTTGAAACACCTGCGAAATATTTCACACAAATTTACATGCATACTTCATTAGAAAATGTATAGTTTAATATCAAGTAATATTATACCATACTTTACATTAAATAATTCGACGAAAAATGTGTAATGAAGTACACGATTGTTGTCTCATCTAAATTTTATATTATTTATAATCTATTATAAAAATCTATGTAATTTATATCTTTATTAGAAAATACATATCTGTTTTGTTGATCCAGAAATTAAAACATTACTTTAAAAAATTAATTTTTACCATTCCGAATGCGCCGTTACTAAGAAGTTTTGTAAATGTAATCTGTTTACGTGCGACTATAGTTATCGCACATTTATCTGGATTATAATGTAACGTAGAATTATCAATCACGAATTGAGTGTTTCGCCAAGGTACTTCATGTAGATTCACCAATTCCATATCGGTCATTAAAGACAAAAATTGTTCATTATTACCTCTGTGTTGACGATGCACTGTTATAAAATTTCGAATTAATTATACAGGGTGTCGAAAAAGTATGGAACCGGTCAAATATCTCGAAAATAAAGCATTTTAGAGAAAAATCACAAAAAAAACTGTTCGATCATTTCAAGAGGCTACTTTTTTAGTTAACAATTTCATATTTTTTCTTAGAAATAGCTATGTGTTTTCTTTACATTAATTGATTCCTCTTATTATTTTGTACATAAAAGTATTAAGATAATCGAAAAATGAATATTTTATAAGATATTTTATGGTTTATGTAAAATTAAGAAATGATTTCAAGCGTCATAACTCGAAAAGTACTTCATGGAAAAATAACTTATTATAGTGTTTTGAAAAGCTTTCGAGGTAAGCTATAAGAATATGCAATAAAAAATAGGGGGTCCCATTTAAAATCTATATAATCTATCTATATGAAGCAAAAATATAATTTTAATATCTTCGTCTATGTATGTTTTTACAAATTTATTTTTACTTATAACTTTAATAAAAAATATAATTTTCTAAATTTTAGGCCTATACATATCTAAAAAAATTAGAACATAATATCTATGCAGCACATAATGTTACAACTACTTTGCAACAATATTACAATATTACAAATATAATTCTCACTTCATTTACGAATACGATATTAATCTTCAAAAATAATATATCTTTTTATTATATTAAGAATAGACGACTATTATATCTACCATTTTATTTTTCTATGCACTTTTATGCATTTTTCACATGAAAATAAATATAATTATAACGGATTTTTTAAATTTTTAAATAAATATGTAATTAATAATGTATAGTTAATTCTAATTAATATATATATATGTGTATAAAGTACCCAATATAGGAGTATATAGAACATTTAAAATAAATAAAGTGATTTGTAAGTAAGAGTTTAAAGTAATTTTGTATATTAATATAACATTTTATATTATAATATTAAATTCTTGAATGTCGCCAGTAGATAAAATAAGATAACGTAATTTAAATCGACACTGGCACTTTATTGGTTGATAGAAAATCACGACGTTTCGACCATTGGTTTTGGTCCTTTTCAAGTGAACTACAAAGGTTTACAATATTATAAAAACAATATGAAGTGAATAAAAAAGGAGAAAAAAAGGAAAAATTAATATATACGTACAAAATCTTAGTTAACCAATAAGTAATGAGAAAAGAGAAATCACTTGTCAAGATCGTCAAGTCAGTCTACCGCTTACAAACAAGGAGAGAGACTAAACAGCTTTTATTAGTTTATCATAAATACTGTTCAGACTCTCAGTGTCCTTCTGCAAGTTAATTGTGTTGTCAAACTTTTTTAACAAACATTTCAGCAATTTCTCTCTTTCTCACGTGTCTTTCGTTGTGTAAAATAATCGGTATTGACCAATCGAAGTCATGGTTGAATTCTAATTTATGTTTACTAATCACAGATAGATTACTTTCGTGCAATTTTATATTGTTAAAATGTTCTCTGACACGAGTGCCTAAATGTCTTTTCGTTTGGCCTATATATGAATTATTACAATTTTTGCAGTCTAATTTATATACGACTTCGGTCCTGTTGTTAGTAGGCAATCTATCTTTTCCGCGTTTAATCAAAATGTTAAGTTTTTTTGGTACATTATAGACGATATTAAGACCTATATTATTAAAGACGTGGCTAATCTCATCACTAAAGCCATCCACAAACGGTAAAGAAATATAACAAGGTGTAGCCGCATTATCACTCTCAGAATTTGTATTTTCATTGTCACGATGTTTTAAAAAATCAAGTCTTCTTTTAACGTAACGGTTAATAATTTGATCTGGAAAACAATTGTTGGAAAGAATCTGTTTGACAATGTCGATATTCTTAAAATGAAATCGAACGTCTGATAATAAAATAGCGCGATCAACAAGATTATAAATTGTGTTCATTTTATATTTAAACGGACTTGGAATGAAAATTAATGTATCTGTTAGAACAAGTAGGTTTGTACCAATCGGTCAAAAGCCGACCGTCAGAACGAATAACCATGGTATCCAAAAAACTAATGCAAAAATCAGACTCAGTCTCGTATGTAAATGTCAACCGTTGATGATAAGCATTAAAAGCCGATACAATCTCGTCAATCTTTGAGCGTGGAACAATAGTAAAAATGTTATCAACATATCTATAATACAACGAAACGTTAAAACTTAACTGACTCAAACAATGTGTTTCCAAATCATCCATAACGATGTCAGCCAAAATAGGAGACAGGGGGAACCCCATAGGACTACTGAAAATCTGTTCATAAAACTGTCCATTAAACGAAAAACTAGTGGAATCCAAAACCGTTTCTATCGCGTACAAAAACTGAGATAAATTAAATTTAGTGTTAGAAGCAATGTAATTCCAACGTTTAGTGACAGCATCCAACACCAAATCTTTAAGAATATTAGTAAATAATGCGGCAACATCCAGCGAAATCATTACATCGTCATCATTAATAAATTTATCTTTCAAAATCTTAGCAAAGGTCCAACCATCCTTAATATGAGATTTAGGTTCCAAAATCGAAATCTGTAGTATATCGTGGATGTATTGCGCGACACTGTATAAAGGACTACCCAGTGATGATACAATAATCCGCAGTGGAAAACCCGTTTTGTGAATCTTAGGCAAACCGTAACAGCGTGGCAAGTTACCATTAGTAGAATTTAATTTTTTATATAATTCATTGATTAAATCGTTACTTCGCCAAGATTTAATAATGGCATTAATTTTATTAGTTATTTTCCTGATCGGATCCCTGTTCAATTTTTTATAAGTGGATTGATCATTTAAAAGAGCTTCCATTTTATTAACATAATTAATTTTGTCCATAACAACAGTGACCTGACCCTTATCAGCTCTGGTGACAAATAAATCATCATTCTCACGCAAAAACCGTCTGCAGAGAGAAAATTCGTAAGAATTAACAACAAAATGAAAGCTAATTTAAATAAAAAATTTCTTTACCGTTTGTGGATGGCTTTAGTGATGAGATTAGCCACGTCTTTAATAATATAGGTCTTAATATCGTCTATAATGTACCGAAAAAACTTAACGTTTTGTTTAAACGCGGAAAAGATAGATTGCCTACTAACAACAGGACCGAAGTCGTATATAAATTAGACTGCAAAAATTGTAATAATTCATATATAGGCCAAACGAAAAGACATTTAGGCACTCGTGTCAAAGAACATTTTAACAATATAAAATTGCACGAAAGCAATCTATCTGTGATTAGTAAACATAAATTAGAATTCAACCATGACTTCGATTGGTCAATACCGATTATTTTACATAACGAAAGACACGTGAGAAAGAGAGAAATTGCTGAAATGTTTTTTATAAATAAGTTTGACAACACAATTAACTTGCAGAAGGACACTGAGAGTCTGAACAGTATTTATGATAAATTAATAAAAGCTGTTTAGTCTCTCTCCTTGTTTGTAAGCGGTAGGCTGACTTGACGATCTTGACAAGTGATTTCTCTTTTCTCATTACTTATTGGTTAACTAAGATTTTGTACGTATATATTAATTTTTCCTTTTTTTCTCCTTTTTTATTCACTTCATAATGTTTTTATAATATTGTAAACCTTTGTAGTTCACTTGAAAAGGATCAAAACCAATGTTCGAAACATCGATTTTCTATCAACCAATAAAGTGCCAGTGTGATCGATTTAAATTACGTTATCTTATTTTATATTATGTTTATGATTATGTTTAAATATAATTTTGCAATATATTATCTGTGATATTACGATTATCTTAGACATTGCAAACCTCTATTTATATAAAGTTTTTTAATTTAATTAAATGTTTCAAAGATATACATCCATCAAAAACGAAAATATGCATGGTTGCAACAAAATTGCATTCTTTCCAATATATTACACTATAATATTGCTACAATATTTCATTGCAAAAAGCAGACATCTTAATTTCATCACAACCTTATATAATAATAACTCAGCATAATATCACAATCGGTTTGCAATATTGCAATGTTTCAATAAAATTACTCTTCAATATATCCATGCAATCTTATTGTACTGTATGGCTGTTTTTGTTTGCTTACCAAGTGTTGAAAAAATAAATCTTTCATCAGTCGGCCATGTAAAATTTTCCTCATATTCAGGATATCCCAATATCAAGCGAAACTTGTATGCAGTTCCCGATTGTAAATTTTTGACATGGTATGTTACTTCTTTGTTATAATTCATTTTAATATAATTCATTGTTTGTCACATTTCTGCTCCAATATCTTTGTACTCTAGTGCAGCAGAGACCGTCAGATTAATGTTTGAGATCCATGAAATGTTCATGCTATTTATGTTGACCTTGTTCAAAATAATATCGTTTGGTTCTGAATATCTGTGAACGATCTTGCTTAAACTCTCGTTGTAAAAATCGCTGAAATTATTTGAATACACACGCACATATATCAAGTAATATTGTATTGGTAGCGACAAGTTAATCTTTGTGAAAAATCTATCGTCTGTCATACGATTCGTCATATTGATAACTTGTTTGCCCTTTTATTGTATGTTATTCACTAATGTAATTGACTTCCAATGCACTTCATGGGTCACGACCACGCAGTATAATTCCTTGGGTGGCATCCAATGAACTACTGCTATAGTAGGCGTCAAAGCTAGAACACTTATGTCTTCTGGTTCATTAAGTCTGCCCGAATCAGTTTTCATTAGTATCACATTCGAATCGAATGGATCTAATGATAACTGATCAAAGTAAAAATTGCTTAAAGTAAACTTCAACTTGTACTCTGTAATTGGTGTCAAGTTCTGAATCTCGTAATATCACTCGTACGTACTCACATTGAATTTTTCAGACTTGTTGAGGTTGTTATCTAAACAATGGCTTACAGAGATAGTATATATAGTAGTTGATAAATTATATTTTTTGCATCCACGCTTTACAACCGGCTCTGGAAGAGTTACAATAATGCTGTTTGCCGTTGCATTCACATTCTCAAAATTATAAACTTTTTCATCAGGTGTCAGGCATCTCATTGGAGGATATGATTGTGAAGATTTATCAAAAGCGTGAATTGCATGAGACACAACATTTGAGTTTATTATTACCTTTTTAACATATTTGGCTGCATTTATCCTCTTGAGACTTAAATATTTCTTGTTCAAAACGTAAAGAATATGTTGGCCCGCATGTTCACTTAAAATGTAAATGTTTGTTTTGTCAATCGTCATAGTTTGAAATCGCTTGTTATCACTTATGTCTCTATTGTGTAAAATCTGATTGTACGTAGAAACGATAATGTATGTCACAAATACGCGATCTACAGTTAATCAGTAAATTAATGGCGTCTCATTATTCATGTTATCAATTATCATATTCTGACTAGAATATATATAAGGAAAAAGTTCATTTAACAGAATTTGCTCATTTTTTCCATCGGGATGATATTGCTGCATCATATATACACTATTTATCCATTTGTATGATAGGAAATATAAAATTCTAAAAAATATATAATTATTTTACTCATTATGAAACATTATTTTAACAGAAATTTGTATATAGTGAAAATTCGAAAGTCTTTTAATTATATAATAACTTATTATTTTTCTTTACTTATGATCTTAATTATGAAACCACGTAAAATTATTATTTATTTAGAAAAATTACAAATTTGCATAAACCTTTAATGGACAATTATTTTTTCAGGTAAACAATAGTAAACGTACCCCATAGACGGTAATACATTTAAATAGATAATAGCAGTATTTCTTAGTTTGAAAATCTCTTCAAATTTAATTATGCCATTTTCCCACATTGTTAAGTCGAACTTTACAATATGAGGATAGTTTGGCCCTATCTCGTAATGGATGAAATATAGATTTCTTGCTACCCAGTCAATGCAGAGATTATGTAGATAATAATCAAAGCTAGCTATTTTTGTGATATTATTTTCTTTAATCTTCAATGTCATCAGATCTGTTCTGTTAAATCAATAAATTCTATGTTCTTGTATCGAATAAGCGACATATTGTACAAATCTGAAAAAAGGGAACAACTATAATTGTATAGTAAAAAATTATAGTTGAAATTTCTAATTTTATAATTATTACTGCTATAATGTTGATAATAATAAACTTGTGCAATAATAATAACTTTAATTTTATAGTTAGTGTTAAAAATAATTTATGATAATTATAACTAATTTTTATCAGTATACGTACTCTGACATTATTAAATAAGTAATGTTTAAATCCACGTCCAATATGGGGATGCCTCTTCCCGATGTGATTAATAATTTAGGTATTGGATTTTCATGTGTAGTCGACACATTGATTAAATCCGTGTAAGGACCAGCAACAGTTTTAGTATGTGCACTAGAAAATAATATGTCGTGTTAGATGTTAGATTGTGCACCGTGTGCTCTAGTTTTGTAGCGGTGATAGTTTTATCGTCGCAGGTTTCTTTAAAGTCCTCGAATAAAGAACACTGCACTTGGTATCCTAGTATTATTTTATCGGTAAACTCACATTGGTTCCATCTGTAAAAACATGAAATTTTAGCCATTTTATATTTAACGAAATTATAACAGAATTAACATTTTGATATATTTATGTCGTTGAATTTAAGAAAAAGGGAGAAAAATAAAAAAATACAAATTGGGAATTTAGATTCCTTACCTCAATGTCACATAAATGTCGTTTACTTTTCCTGTAAATTGACTGTCGAATTGTACAAATGCTCTGAGAGATGTTGGCTTGCTCAAACTTCTTTCTAGAGATTTTAATCGTATTACATATTAACATAATTATGTATAAAATTAAGTGGATATTCTCATTAAATCAGAAAGAACGCTTTAATGTGAAAATAAAAAAAGAGAAAAAAATAAATTAAAATTACAAAATATGGAAAGTAGTACAGTATTGAAAAAATTAATATAAAAAAATGCTATAAGAATTTTTTGCGTCATTTAAGATTTAGAAAAATAATCGTTAATTCATGGCAAAAACGAATAAATAATTTTTAATAAAATGACAAGTACTTTTCGAAAAATTCCTATAGCTTAAGAAATCAGTATAATATTTGCGACTGCTTTAAAACAGAGTAGCAAATACATAAAATTGACTTTAACTTAAATTATGACAATTTTTATGTATAATATTATGTTTACAATATGCTTTTCTATCTCCTTTGATAAATATTTCGATGAAAGCAACCCACCTCGATTACCGTGACACATGTCGTCAAGGTCACTGTCCTGAATAACTTCCAAAAAGTTTTAGCTATCGCTCGCTGTTCGTTAAAAAGTTATTAGTAAAAGAAGTTTTATAAATAGAATATATTTTTCGGATACCATGTACATATATTAAAGGTTTACTTTTTACGCAAAGCGAGGTATAACTTATATCTTCTGAAAATTAGGCCCCTCGCAGGGAAGCGGAACATACTGTATCTGCACATGTACTTCCTAAGATGAAGCAAAATTTACTTTTCACTCAAATTCACGTGGAAAGTTGGAAACCTATGTGGAAGCATACAATAATAGACTTCGTTTCGCGCTGACTCGAGGGTGGTCCCCATGGGGTGGATCTCATTTGTGAAAAGTTGCAAACCTATGTGAAATAATGCAGTAATAGGTCTCCACTGTATGGTTCCACATAGGTTTGCAACTTTCCACACAAAACGAGATCCATACCATTTCTGAATAATTTATTAAATATTTCTTATTAATAATAAAAAATAAGTAATTAAATAACCGCGTATATGTTAAAAAGACACTCTTTTAAGCACAAGATATTTAAAGGTTACGTGAAATTTGTGAAACTTTTTTTGTTTATAACTTTTTAATAAACAACGAGCGACGCCCAAAACCTTTTGGATGTTACTTAGGGCAATGACCTATGTATAAACATATGTCAAAGTCAAAGTAATCGAGACGGGCTATTTCATCGAAATATTTACCCCCAACAAAAACAAAAATATTTTATACGTAATATTATGAAATAATTGCAATAACGTTGCATTTTTTTCAATATATTACACTGTAATCTTGCTACAATATTTCATTGCAAAAAGCGGACAGCTTCACTTCATCACAATCTTATAACAATAACTCAGCATAATATCACAACCGATTTGCAATATTGCAATGTTTCAATGAAATTATTCCGCAATGTATCTTTACAATCTTATTGTACTGTATAGGTCTTCATTTGCTTACCAAATGTTGGAAAAATAAATCTTTCATCAGCCGGCCATGTAAAATTTTCCTCATATTCGGGATATCTCAATATCATGCGAAACTTGTATAAGGTTCCCGATTGTAAATTTTCGACATGGTATATTACTGTATCGTTATAATTCATTTTAGTATAATTCATTGTTTGTCATTTTTCTGCTGCAATATCTTTGTACTCTAGTCTAAAAAAGATCGTCAGATTAATGTTTGAAATCCATGAAATGTTCATGCTAGTTATGTCGACCTCGTTCAAAATAATATCGTTTGGTTCTGAATATCTTTGAACGATCTTGCTTAAACTTTCGTTGTAAAAATCGCTGAAATTATTTGGATACACACGCATGTATATCAAGTAATCTTGTACCGGTAGCGACAAGTTAATCTTTGTGAAAAATCTGCCGTACGTTTCGGGATATTGATTAATTGTTTGCTCTTTTGTTGCGTGCCATTCACTAATGTAACTGACTTCCAATGCACTTCGTAGGTCACGGCCACGCAGTACACTTTCTTGAGTGGCATCCAATGAACTACTGCTATAGTAGGCGTCAAAGCTAAGACACTTATGTTTTCTGGTGCATTAAGCTTGCCCGAATTAGTTTTTATTGGTATCACATTCGAATCGATTGGATTTATTGATAATTGATCAAAGTAAAAATTGCTTAAAGTAAACTTCAACTTGTATTCTGTAAATGGTGCTAAGTTCTGAATTTCGTAATATCGCTCGTCCGTTAGCACATTGAATTTCTCAGACTTGTTGAGATTGTTGTCTAAACAGCTTACGGAAATATTATATATAGTGGTCGGTAAATTATATTTTTTGCATCCACGCTTTACAACCGATTCTGGAAGATTTACAATGATGCTGTTTGCCGTTGCATTCACATGCACAAAATTGTAAACTTTTTCGTAAGGTGTCAGACATCTCATTGGTGGATATGGTTGTGAAGCTTTATCAAAAGCGTAAATTTTATCCCTTTTTGTAAACCCTTCATATAAGATTACTTTTTTAACATATTTGGCTGCATTTATCCTCTTGAGACTTATATATTTCTTGTTCAAAACGTAAAGAATATATGGAGACTCATGGTTATGTAAAATGTAAATATTTATTTTGTCAATCGTCATAGTTTGAAATCCCATCACTTATATCTCTTATATCTCTTATCACTTATATCTCTATTGTGTAAAATCTGATTGTACGTAGAAACGATAATGTCTGTCACAAATAAGCGATCTTCACCTAATCAGTAAATTAACGGCGTCTCATTATTCATATTATCAATTATCATATAGTGAACAAAATACATATAAGGAAATAATTCATTTATCTCAATTTGCTCGTTTTTTCCATCGAGATGATATTGCTGCATCATGTATACACTATTCATTTCATTGTATGATAGGAAATATAAAATTCTAAAAAATATATAATTATTTTACTCATTATAAAACATCATTTCTACAGAAAACAGAAATTTGTATGTAGTGAAAATTCGAAATTCTTCTCATTATATAATAATTTGTTATTTTTCTTTACTTATAATCTTAATTATGAAACCACGTAAAATTATAGAAAAATTACAAATTTGCATAAATCTTTAATGGAAAATTATTTTTTCAGGTAAACAATAGTAAACGTACTCCATAGACGGTAATACATTTAAATAGCGAATAATATTTTTTGATTTGAAAATCTCTTCACATTTAATTATGCCATTTTCCCACATTGTTAAGTCGAACTTTACGATATAATTGTAGTCTGACTTTTTATAGATGAAATATAGATTCCTCGCTACCCAGTCAATGCAGAGGTTATATACATAATAATCAAAGCTAGCTATTTTTGTGTTATTTTTTTCGTTAATCTTCAATGTCATTAGGTCTTTTACGGCACTCCAATAAATTCTATGTTCTTGTATCGAATAAGCGGCATATTCTACATGTCTGAAAAAAAATAACCATTTATAATTGTATAGTAAAAAATTATAGTTGAAATTTCTAATTTTATAATTATTACTGTTATTATGTTAATAATAATAAACTTATGCAATAATAATAACTTTAATTTTATAGTTAGTGTTAAAAATAATTTATGATAATTACAACTAATTTTTTATCAGTATACGTACTCTGACATTAAGGTATTAGTAATTCTTAAATCCACGTCCAATATTTCAATACGTATCGTCTCTTCGACTAACAATTAGGTATTGGATTTTCATGTGTAGTCGACACTTTGATTAAATCTGTGTAAGGACCCGCAACAATTTTATTTACAATTTTAGTATATGCTCGTACTCGAAAATAATATGTCGTGTTAAATGTTAGATTGTGCACCGTGTGCTCCAATTTTGTAGCTGCGATAGTTTTAGCGTCACAAATTTCTTTAAAGTCCTCGAAGAAAGAACACTGCACTTGGTATCCTATTATTTCATCGGTAAATTCAGGTTGATTCCATCTGTAAAAACATAAAATTTTAGTCATTTTATATTTAACAAAATTATAACGGAATTAACATTTTTATATATTTATGTCGGTGGATTTAAGAAAAAAAGAAAAAATGAAAGAATACAAATTGAGAATTTAGATTTCTTACCTCAATGTCACAAAAATGTCGTTTACTTTTTGTGGAAATTGACTGTCGAATTGTACAAATGCTCTGAGAGATGTTGGCTTGTTCAAACTGCTTTCTAGAAATTTGAAGATCATACGTATAACATAATTATATAGAAGATTAAATGGATTATCTCAGTAAATTAGAATTATATAGAAAAAAATTTAATGTGAAAATAAAGGAAAGAGAAAAGGTAAACAAAATATGGAAATTAGCACAGTATTGAACTTTAAAAAATTAATATAAGAATTTTTTGCATCATTTAAAATTTCGAAAAGTAATCGTTAATTCATGGCAACAAAAATAACATGTTCTTTTCAAAAAATTCCTGTAGCTTAAGAAATCAAAAATATATTATTTGCGACTACTTTAAAACAAAGTAACAAACTAATAAAATTAACTTTATTTTAAAGAATGACAATTTTTACGCACAATGTTTATATTATACTTTCCTATTTCTTTTTTGAACGGAATTAGAATTTATATTTTTCTCACTAGAAGATGTTTTTAGATTTGATATCTTTCTTCAATTTAAATTATTTACACTTTTTTGTCATAGATTTTGTTATTAATGTTTTATGCATTATTTTGCAACTTACCGTTAAGTTCTGGGATAGAAATATTTGCAAGTGTAACTTCATCGACTTCTCGCTCATTTCTCACAGTACTATCAGAATGACTACGGTCAGTTTTGAAAGTTTTTAGTGTATGATGATCACCTTTCTCGGACATTGAAATATCCTTCATAAAGTATAACATATGTAAAGAATTAAGTGAGTATCATTGAAATGGTTGTTTCTGATGCTTTTAATGATAAATTATAAAATTAAATGAAATATTGTCATTCGTTCTTTGCTTGCTTAATAATACTGGTTTGATATATATCATTCCTAAATGATATAAGTTGAATGTGATATAGTTTTATTCATATCGTAAAATCTATTTATTTATCTTTTTTAGGATATCTTGTATAGCAAACATAACTCATGTCAAAAATAAAATCCATCAAACTGGATACATTATTATTATTGTTATCAGAGCTGCTCGCTCCGTCCGTGCTGCGACCCGCTCGGTCCCGGGGAGTCGCATGTTCTTTCTCGTAGTGGGCCTTTACCGGCTTGACGGGGTAGGCCCCGTAACCGCGAAAATTACATAACGAGCACTTGTATGTTATTGTATCCCCGGGGTGCTTCGCTTTCAGATGTTTTGCCAAATGGAGCGGGTCGCAGAAGTCGCCCCGTGACTTAACCTCCGTGTCCTCACTCCGCCAACAGCGAGGGCATTGCACCCTCGCTGGGAGCGGGTACGTGAGGACGACTACCTGCGGAGACGCGGGCATAATTTAATTTTAATTTTAATTTTAACTATTTAATGGCTCTATTGCCTTTTAATTAATAAAAAATAGTGTGGG
>JAPIVC010000566.1:0-45622 GCA_030586385.1 Camponotus fellah
AAATTAATAATAAGAAATTCATAACAAAATATGTATATTAAAATTTTTAAAATTTACCGTGTCATGATATTCAGAGTAAATCTCAAATTCAAGATCATCCTTCGAATTAATTTTCACGTATTCCTTTATCTGAAATAAATTATTTTTTAGATCAATATGTAAATGTTAATTTGGCTCATAATGTAAGAATATAATTTAATAACATATTTGTTTTTAATATAATTATGTAATGATACGTAAACCTGATAATATTTCTCATTTCTATATATTATTAAGTTTGTAACAACGTCCATTAGAGAGAGAAACGGTATAATATTTGTTTTTCGAAATTGCGTTGTGTTTTAGATAATAATAATGTGTTTAAGAAATAAAAATAACGTAACTAATAATAGAAAAAAACTTCAATTTATATATAAATGTTTCAATAATGTCACATGAATGTGTTCTAATAATCGGCAATTCTAATACATATATCATTGAATACATATATCAGATACATAGAACAGATAAATCTAGAATATGTTTAGATAGAAATGATAAATTTAAAATATATTTAGATAGTATATGTATTGATAATTGAGAAGAACAAAACATTAATAAACAATTATATATATGTGCATATATAGAACGCGTCAACGACATCATGTCCTATGCGGGGCAAGGGGAACGTAGCCACTGCCGGCAGATTAGACAGTTTTCCGCTCTCCTTGCCCCACTTAGAACAGGATCGTCGACGCGCATTGTACAAGTTTATATATAAATATGTAAAATTTACCAGGTCAATATGTTCCTTAGAATATACATGGTTAATGATTATAGATAATGCTGTAACAAAACTGATTTCTCTATAAAAACAAAATGATAGATATATATAATTAGAAAATGGAGCAAATCTTCATAATTGCATAAGTATTACGTATTTATAAAAAAGTAGTCATTACTTGGGTTTTATTTCCTCTAAATTGTCTAAAATGAAATCAAGTACTGGAACATTCTTCGCATGCCTCGCAACAATAGTACAAAAACTGCTCATACGAGCTGTTACATTTGTCATATTAGCCATTAAATGTATATATTGGAGAATGATTTTAGCACTTTTGGAACAAGCTAAAAATTTTAAAATACTATAATCTGATTCTTGTAAATATATATTATACACCTGCATCCAAATATTGTTATTCTCATTCGTCAAACCATTGCAAAATGTCCATTCTTTCCATCCAATCCAAATTCTACGATATTCGAAATAAAATATAATAGATTATTAAAATTTGTAATTTTAATTCTTGATCACATAATTTTTCAAATATTTCACAAAGTAGTATGAGAGAAATCTGTTTATAAAATAATTGAAAAACAATTGTAAAATGTAATTACTTAATTGGTGGAAACTTGGTACGATTGTTAAGATACCATTCTAATTCTGTTTTTGCTTTTAACAAGCAATACTCATGACCTATATTACATAACCATCTTACAGCCTCCTGCCTCAAACATTTAGTGAAAACGCTCTCCTGAGTTATATTTGATGTAAAATCGGGATAATTTATTTTCCATAAAATCAAACGTAATGGTCTTAATATTGCTCTCTACAAATTGTTAAATAATATATAAAAATATATATATATTTGTATTAATTTATATATTATGGTAGAATTGGTAAAGTTTGTTAAAGTTTTTACCCACGCATATCCTATTATTTGAAATGTTATACAAATAATCTAATAATATATTTATATGATTAAAAACATAATAAATAAATGCGTAATTATAATACACTAATCAATACACTTTAATATTTATTATTATTTGTTGGGATTAATCCTTTATTTTAGCAGAAAATATAATCGAGAGTAAGCGCGCGAATGCACAGTACTACAGTACCAGTATCTCAGTAACTCAGTAACTCAAGCATGAGCGCGCGGAGTAAGTAAGAAAAAGGGACTTAGGGCCGTTCTTAAACACGACGCGACATCTATCGGAAGGGCTTCATAACTAACGGAACCCTATATGGCCGTAACCGCCATAGACATATATATATATACGCTAGATTGCACACTCCCAACACCCCTCTTGCAATCAGCTTACTTCAAATTTAAAAGTTCACAACAATTTTGGAGTTTAGCACTGGGGGGGGTTTTGTGAACATGTCCGCAGGGTTTTCCAGTCCAGAGATATGTTTCAGTACAACAGTTCCATCTTTAACAGCTTCTCTGAGGAAATGAAATCTGACGTTCACATGTTTGGTACGTTTCTTGTGATCTTCTGAGTTTGATAACTTCACTGCTGCCTGATTGTCACACCAAATCGTAGTTGGTCCTTCCAGTACAGTCAACTCGCCAATCAAATCTCGCAACCAGATTAATAGCTTTGTTGCTTCGAAAGCAGCCTGATATTCAGCTACCGTAGTTGAGTCTGCCACGATGTTGCTCTTCCTTGATTCCCAAGCAACTGCTCCATTATTGAATATAAAGACACCGTACGTACTTTTAGCAGTTTCATGGCAACCAGCGTAATCTGAGTCGCAGAATCCTTCCAAGATTAGCTTGCCACCTCCTATCTTCAAGCGAGTGTTCAAGGTTCCTTTAATGTAGCGCATAATACGTTTAACAGCTACTACATCTTCATGACTTGGATTTTGAACTTTTCTTGCAGCCTTTCCAACTTGAAATGCAATGTCTGGTCTAGTCATCATAGCGGCGTATAGTAATGAACCAATCGCTTGTTAATAAGGAAAATTAACTTCATTTATTGTCTTCAGGGTTTCATGAATCTTCTTTAATGTTTTTCCTTCTCCTGGAGTCGATGATCGATTGCAATTACTCATGTTGAAACGTTCCAGTACCTTCTTTAAGTATCCGATTTGACTTAAACTAATCGTCTTGTTAGCAGATCACGTTCCAACTCAAGACCAACAAAGCAATTTGGTTCGAATACCTTAATTTCGAATTCTTTCTTCAAATGATCAACTATTTCATTGATCACTTTGTCGTTACTGCCAGCGATCAGTAGATCATCTACGTAGAGAGCAACTAGCATTCTCCCCCTCTTATCGTGTGAATAGTAAATACATGGGTCTGCTAGTGATCGTATCAGTCCGAATTTTTTCAGGAAATAATCGAACTTGGTGTTCCAGCATCGTGGTGATTGCTTCAATCCATATAATGACTTCCTGAGTTTCCAAACTTTTGTATCTTCCAGTTCGATGCCTTCAGGTGGTCGAACATAGATTTCATTCTCCAAATTTCCATAAAGAAATGTCATTACATCACATTGAATCATAATTAGATCTTCATATGCAACAATTCCTAATAGTACTCGAACAGATTCACTTCGTACAACAGGTGCATATGTTTCATTATAGTCCAGTCCTGACTTCTGTGCGTAACCTTTGGCAACAATTCTGGCCTTCAGTCGATTTATGGTTCCATCAGGATTCCTCTTGGTTTTTAAAACCCAACCAGTTTGTAGCGGCTTCTTATCTTTCGGCAATTTGGTCACCTCAAATACCTTATTCTTGACTAGTGAATCTAACTCATCTTGCATTGCAGATAACCATTCATTATCTTGATCGCTGTCCAGTGCATCTTCAAACGTTGTTGGCCCATCTATTGACATATATACAACGTTGTCATTTTCTTGATCATTGGTTTCATGATCTGATTCTTCAGTGGTCTCAGATACACCTCGATTTCGAAGCGACATTGATAATGGTACCGTAGAGTATTTCTTAGTCTTTGATCCTTTCAGACGACCTGGTTTTCTTACTACTGGTGCTACTTGTTCATCCTCATATAGATCTTCATTGATGACCGTAGACGTATCCTCTTCAATATCTTCATTGTAAACATTTACTTCATCTTCAGTGTAGATCACATGATCCTTTCTCTCGTTTGCTTCGTTAAATTTTGCATCACGAACGACTTCAACTCTTTGTCGTTGAGGATCATAGATGCGATACATTTTATCACTTGGTCCGTAGCCGATCAAGATTCCTTTCCAAGCCTTAGCATCAAACTTGGCTCTCTTTTGTCTTGGCATATGTACGTACGCTTGACATGCAAAAGACTTCAAGTGTTTCAATGGAGGGAGACTTCTTATGCCATAGTTCAAAACTTGTTACTGATTCTCCAGCTCTAGGCACTCTGTTTGACAAATATGCGCTTGTATAAACACACTCGGCCCAGAGTGACTTATGTAATCTTGCGTCCAAGATCATGGCCCTTGCCTTCTCTGTTAGAGTTCGAATCGATCTCTCGGCAAGACCATTCGATTGAGGAGTGTACTCAACGCTCATTTGATGAGTGATCCTTTCTTCTAGCAAAAATTTCTTGAATTCTTCACTGATGAATTCTGTTCCTTGATCAGTTCTTAAAACTTCAACCTGGTTTCCAGTTTCAATTTTGATTTCCTGCACAACTTTCTTGAATGCATTTAGCACTTCATTCTTCTTCTTAATGAATGCGACTTTGATAAAGCCAGTGCTCTCATCAACGAAAGATACAAAGTATTGACAACCGGACATTGATGGAGTAGAGATTTTTCCCCTCGTATCCGCGTGAATTCGTGTTCCAGGTTTACATTCTTCTTTCTGAACACTTTTGTAAGGTCCTTTCGACATTTTTCCATAAATGCAGGTTTCACAGAAGAATTTCTCACTGCCTGTGGCCATAATTCCTTTTGACTTTAGCGTAGCTTTGACTTGTTTGAGACACGCATGGCCTAGTCGTTGATGCCAAAGTTGCCAGGTAACTTGTCCATTTTGAACTGAATGAACTTCACCACTAATTCTCGGCTTGATTATCAATTTGTACGTCGTTGAACCTTTCTTGACACCGACAATTCGCACACCACCATCTGGTCCTCTAACAACCGCGCCATTCTTTGTGAACAATGTTTCATGTCCATATTCTACGGCAGCACCAATACTAAATAAGTTAGCCGATCCAAAATTAGGACAATAGCGTACCTCTTTTAGGACTTTTGCTTGCCATTCGTTGCCATCGAATGCCCATATATCAATGGTGCCCTTAGCGGTAGCATCTAGATATTCATCGTCGCCGATTCTGACCTTTTCGGGTGGATTGAGCGACTTTAATTCTGAGAACCATTCCTTTCTTCTTGTGATATGACGATAAGCAGCTGAGTCAGCCATCCAGCAGTCATTATCACTGTCACTTAAAGAGGACACGAAAGCTTCTTTGATTTCGCCTGATGATTCTTTATTATTGCCTTTCTTCGTACCTTTAACAGATTTTTCTGACGGACAGTCTCTAGCAAAATGTCCCATGCCATCACAGTTGTGGCATCTCAAAACTTCTTTCTCTTAGATTGACCTTGTTGTTTACCTTGCTGTTTACCTTGCTGTTTACCTTTGGACTTAGTCCTCCATTGCTTTTCCTTGGACATCAAAGCATCCCCGAGATTGTTTTTGACGATCTGCTCTTTGCCAGACTCATGTTCGATGTCCCAAAGCTTTTCCTGTAATTCAGCAATTGTTAAATTCGGATTCGGTGCAATCCGCCATACCTCACGGAAACTGTTGAACTGCTCAGGCAAACCACGGACGATTTTCGCGATCATAGTTTCCTTACTGACTGTCTCACCAAGGCTTCTCAATCGTTGCACGACTTCGGTTAGGCCCGCAATGTACGTTGATACGTTCATACCTTCTAACCAACGGTAGCCATGAAAATCTTCATTAACTAACAGCTTTGTAATCGCCGACACATCTTCGTATAATGCTGTCAGACGAATCCACATATCTCTCGCTGTAGTGCATGTTGAGATCACCTTAAAATGATCTTCATCGAGTGTCTTTGAAATCAGCGATTTTGCCATTGCATTGTTCTTCCGCCATGTTGCTTTAGTAATTTCGTCGGCAGTTTCTGCAGGTTCCGTCTTTGTTCCGTCAATTAAGCTTTCAACGGATTTTGATTCCAGAAGCGCCATCATCTCAAATTTCCATCGCGTGTATGAGGCTCGCGTGAGCTGCGTTACTAGCTGTTGACGATCTTTCATCGTAGCTATTCTTTTAACCACTCAAACGATTTTACGTGTACTGTCTATGATGACGAATTTTCGACCGGCTCGAACAAAGAACGAACGCGCACTCGTGTCACAATTACAACGTAAATATACAATGCTCAAACACACAATAAAAGATTCGACTAATTAACGTAGTGGCAATGCCCTGGGCCCATAACCTGTTGGGATTAATCCTTTATTTTAGCAGAAAATATAATCGAGAATAAGCGCGCGAATGCACAGTACTACAGTATCTCAGTAACTCAGTAACTCAGTAACTCAAGCATGAGCGCGCGAAGTAAGTAAGATAAGGGACTTAGGGCCGTTCTTAAATACGACGCGACATCTATCGGAAGGGCTTCATAACTAACGAACCCTATATGGCCGTAACCGCCATAGACATATATATATACGCTAGATTGCACACTCCCAACAAAATAAATTTTTCTTCATATAAATTATTTAAATTATAAAAATTTTTATAATTTAAATAATTTATAGGAAGAAAAATCTGAAACGCAAAAGAATAATTAATTAGAAATAAATGATTTTTTAAATAAATAACTTTGTTATTCTACAAGATTTTTGCACAAGGATAAAACTTATAATTTTCAATTACGACTGCATAAGAATAAAAAAAAAATTAAAATTTATAAAATTTATATTTTATTTATAATATTTAAAATTTTTATTTATTAAAATTTATATTTAACTTAGTTTTTATCAAAATTCTAGCATGATAAGGCATTTTTAAACTTGAATTCAGCAGATACAAAAATTAAAAAAAAAATAATAAGGTTTTATTCTTGTACAAAAAGAAGTTCAATTTTGTCGAGTGTAATTTTTATTTTTGCTTCTAAAATTTTTTCTTATCACTCGTTGCTATGTTCTTACAAATTTGCAATGTAGTTGCTTGTATGCATGTTTGTAATTCTAAGATATTATCGAGGGATATTATGGAGTTACTACTGGAATTTATTGCTGCGGAGAAATGAAAGCAAATTTTAAGAAATCTAACATTATTATTATCAAAAAGTATTAATTATTAATAAGAAAATAATTATAATGAAATTATTACCGTTGATATTAATATTATTGTTATTTAATAGAATATTTTTATCTTTATTCTTTCTTTTGGATTTAATATTTTTCTGTCCTTTAGTTTTTATTTTTTCTTTTGATTTTACGGTCTTCTTATATTTTCTTTTATTGGAAGCTTTTTGTTGATAAAATTAATAAAATCTTTTTTTATAACACTAAATTGTGTTTATCCATTTTGAAAATAAAAAGTATATATAAATGTTTTCTTTATATTTTATATACTTACACGGAAAATTTTTATAGTAAAAATTATTATGACAAAATTTTGTAGTAAAAATTATTATAACTATAAAAATTGCATGAATTAATTAATTTTTACAATTATACATAATACTTTATTTTAAAATGATCCTGATGATACAAACCATAGTCTTTACTATAAAATTTTCTCCTTAAGACATAAATTTCTTACATATTGCAATTTGTACAATTTACACGGAGATAATTTCATATTAAAAATGATTATAGTATATAATAGCTGCAGATCACCAGGACCATTTCAAAGTAAAGTGTTAAGTAAAACTGTAAAAATTATGCAATTTTTATAGTTGTGTAGATATTATATACTATAATAATTTTTAATATTTCAAATTATTTCCGTGTAAATTGTACAAATTGCAATATGTAAGAAATTTATGTGTACAATGAGAAAATTTTATAGTAAATTATTTTATACATATCATAGTAATTTTTACTATAACAATTACTCCGTGTAGAATGTGTACGTATAAACATACGGTGTGTGTGTGTGTGTGTGTGTGTGTGTGTGTGTGTGTGTGTGTGTGTGTGTGTGTGTGTGTGTGTGTGTGTGTGTGTGTGCGCGTGCGTGCGTGCGTGCGTGCGTGTGCGCGTGCGTGCGTGCGTGCGTGCGTGTGCGCATGCGTGTGTGTATTTATCATATAATACTTTAAATAGCATAGGATTGATTGCTGGTCTGTTCGTCCTTTTTCCTGTTGCAGAATAATATGCAATGCTAGAATTGTATGCGTCTAATATCGTTTCGCGCACCATTACTTTCCAATCTTTATTTAAATTTGCCTTCATTTCTAAAAATGTTTTCTTCTTTTTGAATAAATAAAAGCCACAATTTGTTGCTATTTCTTCTTGAAATTATTGATATTAAGAAAATTAAAAGCAACTAATAATTTAAAGAATAAATTAAAATATAAATAATTAAAAATATAAAATTAATTTAATATATTTTCACTTTTTCTTTAGCCGCCTTAAAATAATGATTTGGTAACTGCAAAAAAAAAACAATATTGTTATGTACTTTATACATATATTATTTTTTCCATTTTTATATTATTTCGTTTATATTATGATATTGTTATTATTATTGATATTTTTTATTATTCTTATGAAATTTTGTAAATATATATAAAAATGTAATTATAATTTTTTATTATATTCTATATGTGTGTGTGTGTGTGTGTGTGTGTGTGTGTGTGTGGGCGCGCGTGTGCGTACGTGTATTATTATTACCGCAAAAATTTCTTCTGCTTCAACGACTATTTTCTTTTGACTTTCGTAAGCATTTTTCATCATTTGTAATAATTGTTCTTGAAAAGAAATATTCCTTTTTGTGAGTGTAAATGATAAATTATAATTTATAATTTATAATTAATGCGAATAAAATTATGAACAAAATTAATGCTTACTTATTCCTTATGCTTATTTTTGGAAACTCTAAAAATATTCCTTTTCCAACATTATTCTGTTCACTTTCTCGTGAATTTTGTGAACATGAATCAGAATCTGATGATGAATCTATGTTGTTTTGATATATGCGTTTTGGTTTTTGTTGATAAAATAAAGTCGATGAAGAGCAAAAAAATGATGATGTTGCTGATTTAATTATTGGTGAAAACTGATTGTGAGAAAAGAATTGCGAGGATGATAATGCACTATCTTGATATTTATTCAATGTACTGCTTTGATATACGTTTGGTGATTCTTGATTTAAGTGTACTACATTTGTCTTTTCTTTCATTAAAGTGAATATCTGTGCGTTGTATGCTGTATCTTGTAAATTATTAGATGATTGATTTTTATGATATGGAGTTGAAGAGCATGAAAATGATGTTGTATTGGCTTCATTTGAAAAAATTGATGTTGATTGAGGATGTAAATTGCGAGGAAGAGACTGCGATGGTAATGATAATGATGAATGCATTAGGTGTAATTGTTATATTGGATAAAATGTGCGGACCATTTGCTATCTTTCCTTTAATTTGCCTCTTATTGGATTTTCTTATATTTTCTATCATTTTTTTATATATTTTTCCAGCATTCTTCTTTTATATTATATCGGCGGAGAAAATTTTTTTGGATAAATCATGATGGTACCACTAGTAGATACAATTATCTTATGCTCAGTTCATCTTCGTTATCTTTGATAAAAATCAACACTTAGTAATACTTTTTATTACTTAGTAATACTTTTATTTTGTTAATATTAAGAAATAATTATTCTTAACACACACATAAAAATGTAACTTACCGCTTATGACAAGAATTTTTGTGTCAGCCTTTGTTTTTTTCTGAGTTTCATAATCTTTCCATGTAAATTTCACTATTTCATTAACGTGTCTGGATTTTTTGACAATAATCGATGCATTAATTACATCTTTTTCCATATTAATTTCACTATTTCATTAACGTGTCTGGATTTTTTAGCAATAATCGATGCATTAATTACATCTTTTTCTTTGGTTTCCAGCCACCAAAGTAGTTCAAATTTCTTGTGCTTCGGCATAATTACACTTATACACTTATTTAAAGTACTACGTATTATGGATTTTATTAATGGACTTTCGGAAAAACTATTAAATACAATGAGGCAACTGACGACAGCTATCGAGTGTCTTTTTTTTTATTGCGAAACGAGAAGTTAATTGATAGATGATAGATTTTCTTTTTTTCTTTTTCTACTATCATTGCAAGATTGATATCGATATCAGGTATATTATTTTTATCCATAACATTCTCGTCTCGCTTTCTAAAAGAATAATTTCGATTAAAAATAAATAAAGAATAAGGCTCTCGAAATTAATAAACTAAAATAAATAAAATAATAAGAGGCCATGAAGAGCCGACGCAGATGTAGGGCGTGAAAAAAAAAATTTTTTCAATAAGACACGATGCTTAATTCTCCATCTTTATTTCAAACGAACGTTTCGGATTCCTTCTTCAGCGACTATTGATATAAAAAAAAAAATACAAAAATAATAAATAAATATAATCGACAAACGTGGTAACGGCAAAAAACATAGAGAAAGAGAAAATGCATAATCGAATACATACATAATTATAAATACATACATAATTATAAAGATAAAGCGGCGCGACGCATCACAACTGATCCTCGAAACAGCCCAATGCAAAGTGCCCCCTAGGCGGTGCAAAACACAAGCGATGCACTAATATAGAAATATAAAAATTATAAAAATGTAACCAAAAACTATGTACTAAGAGACTTATTAGGCCAAAGGCAACTCACTCAGACCGAGAAAACCAGCAAGGCTGATACATACACTTCACATGTAGATACATAACTAAACTGAAAATTTCGAACAATACGACGACCATGTAGTCAACAAAACAAAGGCAGATAAACATTGATTCGCTTATATCTTCGATATGTTGTCAATAATAGACAAACAGGCTGTATTCAATTTTAAGGTGTCATTATGGAGGTTCAACGCATTTTTTTGGCGCTTAATATAAATCATCTCTGATACTAATCTCTTTTCTAAAAATATTTCCTCATCCAAGATTTCAACGTCATCAAAATTAAAATTATGGTTCAACAATCTATGATCAGCAATGACAGATGTCAAGTTCCTCTTATGTTCTTTCATTCGTGTCTTCAACAAGCGTCCAGTCTGTCCCACATAGGAGGCATCACAATTCATACAATTGATCTTATATACTATGTTGCTACGTGAATCCTTCTGCAACTTATCCTTTCCAACATTAATAAATCCCCGTAAATTGTTCACTCCAGTATAAGAAAGTCTAACATCTAGATCTCTAATGCAATGTCTAAAACGTTCAGATATATTTTTTACATATGGGATATTAAAATATGAAACCTTTTTATTATTATTATTGTTATCATCGATTGAACCTTCACCAACTATAATGTCATCTTCATTTCTATTATTAAATCCAGAAAATAATTGTTTGAGCCGATCATTAATTATCTGGAAAACGAACGAGAGCGAATATTCATTATTTAAAAGAATATTAATTATCAATTCGAAATTCTCTTTATGAAATCTTGGATGAGAAAGCCGGATGACCTTATCCACTAAACCAAAAATCGTGCCCCTCTTCTGGCAAAGGGGATATCGCGACTCGAAGTGGAGATATCTTCCAGAAAAAGTCGATTTATGAAACCAATTGAATTCGAAATGTCGGTCAATTAAAATAATAGTAATGTCCAGAAAATTTAATCGGTTATCGACTCCCTCCTCAATGGTGAACTGTAACCTTGGATGGAATGAATTGAAAACATTCAAAATGGTATCAAGCATTGAGGGAGGAGCCGCCAACACGATGTCGTCTACGTATCTAAAATAAAATGGAAGATTCACAGAAAGAGCCACGACCGCCCTTGCTTCAAGATCTTGAAGCGTAATTTCAGCGATAATCGGAGAGAGTGGAGAGCCCATGGGTGTGCCGAATGTTTGTGTTAACAAACATCATTGAAAGTGAAAAAATAGAGCTTAAAATGAAACGAACCGCAATCATAAACTCATCTCGAGGTATCTGGCATTTATTACTTATATAATCCCATCTATTTGATAAACTATCAATAGCCATATCCAATGGTATATTGGTGAATAATGAAATGACATCTAATGAAATTAATTTTATGTCACCATCGATACGTATCCCCCTTAATCTGTCAACCACCTGTGCTATTAGTAATTTGGCTATCAGGTCTTGGAATGGATTTATAGATGATATTATGTAGAAATTTAGCGAGACCATAAAGTGGCGTGTTTTTTGACGAGACTATAATACGCAAAGGGTTATCCCTCTTATGAACTTTCGGCAGCCCATAGGCCCTTGGTAAAACACCATCAGTGCAATTTAATGATCTATATCTCGCCATAGAGATGTAATCGCGTGCTCTCCACCTCGCTAGGAGATCGTGCATACTACTAATTAATTTATTAGTCGGATTTTTGTGTACAATTCTATATGTGTCTTTATCGGCTAACAGAACAGACATATTAGATATATAGTTATCTCTATCCAATGCTACCGTTATGTTCCCTTTATCAGCTCTTGTAAACAAAATGTTCGGATTGTCTCTTATGAATTTTTTTGTAATATTAAAGGCTTCTAGCAAAAATATATCACATGGGGATCTATGTAAAATGGAATTATGGAAATTATTTATTATAGGAAAGGATCTATTTCTCACAGCCAAACAACTTCCCTGGGTAGCCTATTAATATTAGACTCAACATTTTTTAAGAACTCTACCGTAATTTTTTCTTTGTTAATAATCGGTAAGCAAAAACCACCTCCTAATTGCAAAAGAAGTTGTACTTTGCGAGGTATGATAGAAGAAGATAAGTTCACAAACCAATCATCTCTTAGTTCAAAGACAGGAGAAACAGGTGGTGAGAAGGATGAAGGGTCGAGGTCAATACAAATGGACGAGGGAGAAGGTAGAGAGTTAAACGAAAATTCTACATTATGATTTGGTAAAGGATGACTACGAAGATATCAAATTTGTAGGTTTATGATTGGAGACACTACAAAAATAGCGAACAGGACGGATATCTTTCTGCATTGCCTTAAGTTGTTTATTTAACAACCAATTAAATTTCTTGTCTAATTTTGAACTTTCATGTAAATAAAATGCTTGTTGTGCTCTGTTCTGTTTTACAAAAAATTTGTTACAAATATATATCGGTAAATTATTAGACAAAAATCGAACCACATTAATCATCTCACGACGTAATGCTCGAATGTGTCTATGTGCATCGCTAATTTCATTTTTCAATATGTTTTTGATAAATTTAGACTTAATGTTATCATGTCTCCTACGTGACATCGAATGGTATAAACAATCTTGATAGCGGTTACAAAAATTTAAATGTTGTGGTGTTATCGATGATAACAATAATAATAATAAAAAGGTTTCATATTTTAATGTCCCATATGTAAAAAATATATCTGAACGTTTTAGACATTGCATTAGAGATCTAGATGTTAGACTTTCTTATACTGGAGTGAACAATTTACGGGGGGATTTATTAATGTTGGAAAGGATAAGTTGCAGAAGGATTCACGTAGCAACATAGTATATAAGATCAATTGTATGAATTGTGATGCCTCCTATGTGGGACAGACTGGACGCTTGTTGAAGACACGAATGAAAGAACATAAGAGGAACTTGACATCTGTCATTGCTGATCATAGATTGTTGAACCATAATTTTAATTTTGATGACGTTGAAATCTTGGATGAGGAAATATTTTTAGAAAAGAGATTAGTATCAGAGATGATTTATATTAAGCGCCAAAAAATGCGTTGAACCTCCATAATGACACCTTAAAATTGAATACAGCCTGTTTGTCTATTATTGACAACATATCGAAGATATAAGCGAATCAATGTTTATCTGCCTTTGTTTTGTTGACTACATGGTCGTCGTTATTGTTCGAAATTTTCAGTTTAGTTATGTATCTACATGTGAAGTGTATGTATCAGCCTTGCTGGTTTTCTCGGTCTGAGTGAGTTGCCTTTGGCCTAATAAGTCTCTTAGTACATAGTTTTTGGTTACATTTTTATAATTTTTATATTTCTATGTTAGTGCATCGCTTCTTGCGTTTTGCACCGCCTAAGAGGCACTTTGCATTGGGCTGTTTCGAGGATCAGTTGTGATGCGTCGCGCCGCTTTATCTTTATAATTATGTATGTATTTATAATTATGTATGTATTCGATTATGCATTTCCTCTTTCTCTATGTTTTTTGCCATATATCTTTTGTTACGTCCGGTAGACTCCACGATTCTTTTCTTTCTTCAGAACGATATCGTAGAAACTAATAAAAATCGGTTCTGATTTTAAAAGTAAGCAATCTTTCAGCGCATAAGAAAACGAAACTTAACCCGCGTAAATAACCAGAGAGTGGCCAAACGAGATAGCGCTAAAGAAAATTTAAATAAACTTTTAATTTATGAGATTCGGAAATATAAGAAACCCGAACCATCCGTATCAATTGAAACCAGCTTATCTCGATATATCCTAAACAAAGATACTGTGATCGTCGAGAAATTGACGAAAAGAAAAATAAACCTTATGAAATTAATACTGCACGTGCGCTCATTCGACAGGCCACCCTCAAGCGCTCCCCAAATCGTCAAGCGATAAAATAATCAGCTCACTCCCACTCCCTACTGGATGGAGCTAAGCCTCGAGCCAAAGGGCTCAACCAATTAAAATCTTAGGACACTCCTCTCTTACTAAAAAATCGAACTCCCTGACCCTAAGAAGGGAGTATTAGAAATTATTTGATTTGATCAAGAAAGATTCCCACCATCCAGTAAGGAGAAGGAGCAACAACTTTAAAAAATGCAAGCGCAAGGCGCGAGCATCCACTAAGCGTTCACTAATAAGCTTCATTAACTAGTGCTATAAGCAGTTGACAGTTCCAATCAAGATTCAGTCATTCAATTTTAAAATTATGTAGCCTCGGGGATCCTTTTCTTGCATTATGCAGTTAAGTTATTAATTTGTTTTATATCACAGTGAAAATGATTTTGTTAACATTTAATTGTGCATTATGTGAAATTTCTGATGAACATCTCCATTACTCGGCTCTTCATGTTATATGGTAAACTTCCGCCACTGCAATTTTATCAACGCACTTATTTTGGTGATCCCAACGAGTTGTGAGTAAATTTGAGTAATTTTTATTTTCTCCCTTTTTCATATCTTACTATCTCATACTTTAAAATCTATGTCTGACAAATAATTTTAAACAGTTAATAATCATTAAACCTTTACTAATAATTATCAATCAATCAATCAATCCTTGTTTCACTTCTCCTTCAGTCTCATTCCTAGTTCTTCCTAATTCGCCTAGAATGTCCGCAAGGCGGTTTGCGAATAATTTACCTGTTCGTCGAGAATCTCCGTAAGGCAGTTCACGAACAATTTCCTGTTCGTCGAGAATCTCCATAAGGCGGTTCACGAACAATTCCCTGTTCGTTGAGAATCTCCGCAAGGCGGTTCACGAACATTTCCTTGTTCGTCGAGAATCTCCGAAAGGCGGTTCACGAACAATTTCCTGTTCGTCGAGAATCTCCGTAAGGCGGTTCACGAACAATTTCCTGTTCGTCGAGAATCTCCGAAAGGCGGTTCACGAACAATTTCCTGTTCGTCAAGAATCTCTGTAAGGCGATTCACGAACAATTCCTTGTTCGTTGAGAATCTGCGCAAGGCGGTTCACGAACAATTCCCTAATTTTCGTTTCCTTTTAATTGCCTTTTCTGATTTATTTACCAAGAATTCGTATTGTTTTCTATCTTTATATTTCGTTTAAGCCTTTTTTTTATATATATATTTAACTCTTCATTTCTATTTTTTTTTCTTTACTCCCTTTCATTTTCTTTTAATTTCCCATTCCTTGCATTATTATTATTATTATTATTATTTTTCCTTTTTTTTTTCTTTCTTTCTCTTTATATTATTTTCCTTTGTATTATCACTATTTTGGGAGAAATCATTGAAAATCATTGAAATAGATGAATAATTTGCGAACTTAGACTTGGCGAATCTTTTATCTTAATTTTATTATTGTATTTTAATTTGGACCTGTGTTTCGCCGAATTTAGAAAATTTTAATTCTAACTATAACACATACTCGAGAATATATACATACACGCACACATACTTATGCATATCTACAACTACTAAGATGTATTTTTCTTTCCTTATTTTTTTTATATAATATATGTATTTTTTTTATTTAATGTAGAATTTAATTATTTAACCCGTTCTCTTCCCTAAACCCTGAGATCGCACTAGGTCCTATCCCGCGTAACAAGGATTAAATTCCTTTACCGAAAAGGGACCACCGAACGAATAGGCATAAAAACGCAGAGTTAAAGAGACCTTCGGTCGCTGACCTGTGTCAGGCCCTTCACATTCGTTCGACCCGATCCATACACACGCCCGAAGAAAGTGTGTCACGGGGTAAGTAAGTTACATTCTTCCATGCGGCCCATCCGTTCAAGGGTCTGGACGTAACACCACGTTTGTCGATTATATTTATTTATTATTTTTGTATTTTTTTTTTTATATCAATAGTCGCTGAAGAAGGCTCGAAAAGGAGTCCGAAACGTTCCTTTGAAATAAAGATGGAGGATTAAGCATCGTGTCTTATTGAAAAAATTTTTTTTTTCACGCCCTACATCTGCGTCGGCTCTTCATGGCCTCTTATTATTTTATTTATTTTAGTTTAATAATTTCGATATTTAGTTTTTCTTCAGAAAGACAAAAAGTCATTAATTTTTGGTCATATTGTAAATTGTAAATAAATAATATGTCGCACAAACTCACTTGAACAAGTTTGCCAGAAACCGCAAGACGTTCGATTAAAGGCTATTTTGCGAAATAGAAAATTTTGATATTCTACCCGATCAGGATAATGCTCAATTTGCATTAAATAATCGAAGGTAGTTATTTTATTTGATAATATATTAATTTGATAATATATTAAATACTCTTGATAAATATTTATAAAAATATTATAAAACCAAGAGAAAATTTTAATTAATCGGAAATATTTTTTGCTCGCGCGCGCGCACTCACTCACACACACACGCACGCACTCACTCACACGCACGCACGCACGCACGCACGCACGCACGCACGCACGCACGCACGTACGCACTCACGCACGCACGCACGCACGCACTCACACGCACGCACGCACGCACGCACTCACACGCACGCACGCACGCACACGCACGCACGCACGCACGCACGCACTCACACGCACGCACGCACGCACGCACTCACACGCACGCACGTACGCACGCACTCACACGCACGCACGCACGCACGCACCACACGCACGCACGCACGCACGCACTCACACGCACGCACGCACGCACGCACCCAGCACGCACGCACTCACGCACGCACGCACGCACGCACTCACACGCACGCACGCACTCACACGCACGCACGCACGCACGCACCACGCACGCACGCACGCACGCACTCACACGCACGCACGTACGCACGCACTCACACGCACGCACGCACGCACGCACGCACTCACACGCCGCACGCACGCACGCACGCACCCACCACGCACGCACGCACGCACTCACACGCACGCACGCACGCACTCACACGCGCACACGCACGCACGCACGCACGCACGCACGCACGCACGCACGCACGCACGCACGCACTATAGTGTATATATTTATTCAAAAGGGTATTTATAATATAAAAATGAAAACCTTTATTATTTATAAAAATAAAATAATATAATTTAAGTAGTTCACAAGAAAGAATAGATACTAATAGCAGATACGATTTTAGGACTTACGATTCTGCTAATGATCTGGATGATACGAATTCAACTTTTGAGGATAGTGATATTTATGATAATACTTTATAATAATATCGAACATGAAAATATTGATAATGATCTTAACAATGTCATTAATGATGACGACCGAAATGAATCATTATATCATGACATTGAAATAAGGTCGGTGATAGTATGTCACTAATTTTTCTTCTTTTACATCATAATCTTACGATGTCATTTATTTCCGACATTATTACAGCTATCGAATTCCATTGCCCTTTTCGAAATTTAAGAAAAAACAGTTTATATAAAGGGCCTAGCGGAGTAAGCATGTAAAATCTGCCCTTGATCATACAGAGCTAACATTAATGTTACAAGTTAGTATCAATATGATAAAACTTTCCACCAAATATTATTTTAAAAAACTCATTTTTTAGTAGTTATAGAGGGAGAAAGTAAAATCAAAAAATGTATTTTTCTCGAAAATCACTTGACCGATTTTGATGAAAAAAATATATGTTATGTAGACTAATAAAACTAATTAACAAAAAAAATTTCCAAAATGTTTGCCAAAAAAAACACTAAAAAAAATTTTTGAATATTTTTTTTGAGGGTGAGAGATATTTTAAAGGTACCATTTTGAAATTTTTACGAAAATTTCTCTTAAGTGTCCACTATAACATACATTTTTTCAAATTTTTTAAAATGGTGGAACATAGTTAAAAATATGAAAATCGTAAGCGTCGCGTCACTCCGGCTTAAGCACAGTGCAGTGCCATTCTGCGTTGCGGGTGTTCAATGTAACTTTAATAGCACATATGTACGTCTGCAATTAATCTATAATATGTATACTTTTTAATTTTTATAGTTTCCAGAGTTTATCACGTGGAGGTTACAGTACGGTTTTAAACTCCTTATAGGGGTGGCTTTTTTAATGTGAGTCTCCTCGCCTCTCACTATGTTTCCGTAAAATCGGGGTGCTTTTTGAATGTGAGTCCCCTTACTTCTATTTTTAACTATGTTCCACCATTTTAAAAAATTTGAAAAAAATGTATGTTACAGTGGACACTTAAGAGAAATTTTCGTAAAAATTTCAAAATGGTACCTCTAAAATATCACCCTCAAAAAAAATATTCAAAAATTTTTTTTGGTGTTCTTTTTTGGCAAACATTTTGGAAATTTTTTTTGTTAATTGTAGTTTTATTAATCTACACAACATATATTTTTTCATCAAAATCGGTCAAGTGATTTTCGAGAAAAATACATTTTTTGATTTTACTTTCTCCCTCCATAACTCCTAAAAAAATGAATTTTTTAAAATAATATTTGGTGGAATGTTTTATCATATTGGTACTAACTTGTGACATTAATGTCAGCTCTGTATGATTAAGGGCAGATTTTGCATCCTTACTTCGCTAGGCCCTTTAAAAAATTTTTCGTTTAAGTGAGGCTGATGCTGTTAGACATTATTATTGTACAATTTGTAATCGAGAATTAAGATCAATGAACGATATTTGTCCATTGTGTCGTCAAAAAAAATAACTTCTATTTTATCGAGCTCTCTTGCACAAATCAGTGCAGTTAAGAGAAATGTACGCAAGGCTTTCATTTTATGATAAACTTCAAGGTCGATTTGAACGTCCAATGCAATTTCCTGAAAATATAAGGAATATTTATGATGGACAGTTATATCAAGAATGGTTTAACAATGGATTTCTTCGTAACAATATTTCTTTCACATGGTATACTGACGGTATATCAGTTTTTAAATCATCAAAAATAAGTTTTTGGCCATATTTTACTATTAATGAATTGCCTTTTGAAGATAGAAAAAGAAGAGAGAATACTTTACTTGTCTATTGATATAATGATAAAAGACCGCAGATGAACACATTTTTGTATAAGTTTATGAAAACATTCCAGGAAATTGCTGAAGATGTTCAAATTATATTACCTGATACATTACAACATTATTATTGTAAAAAATATAATATTAATGGGAACTTGCAATCTTCCTGCAAAATGTGATTGTTTGAATTTTATTCAATTTAATGGCGATTACGGTTGTCATTCATACTTGTGTAAAGGTGAACACATTGAAATTGATCCTCGAAGTCATGTACATGCTTATCCATTTAAAAATGAATTCTAAGAACATCTCAACAATCTATTGAATTCGCTAATAGAGCAAAATCAGACACACCTTTTATGGGAGTAAAAGATCATACAGTCATTTAAAAAATAATGCCAGATTTTATTAATGGAATGGCAATTGATCATATGCACTGTGTTGAAGGTGGCGTAATGAGAAAATTGATGAACGTTATTTTTTGATCAAAAATACTCGAATACTCCATTTTCTTTATATGCAGTTATAGATATTATTAATAAGTATTAAATCTCCGAAGTTTATCCATCGCATGCCACGTTCAGTGACAGATTTAATGCATTGGAAAGCGTCAGAACTAAAATGTTTTTTTATTATTTTATTCCTGTTTTCGAAAATATAATGGGCGCAGATTATTTCGAACATTATTTACGATTAGTTGTAGCTATAAAACTTCTAAGTTTTGATGTAATTACAGACTTTATGATACAAGTAGCTCAAGATTTATTACGATGATTTGCTCGTAAATTTCAAGATATGTACGCAATTCAATTTTGTTCGATAAATATTCATATATTGTTACATTTAGGGAATTGTGTAACAAAATTAGGATCCTTATGTGCTTATACATGTTACAAATATGAAGATTTAAATGGTCAATTATTAAAATTAATTCATGGTACACGTCACATCGATACACAATTAGCTAATTCACAAAATCAATTCATCAAAATGATTAGAATATTAGAATTATTGCAAAATATTAACATTAAAAATTTTTGTATGAGAAAAAAGAAACAAGTTAAGATTATACAACAGATATACCCACATTATTATAGTGTTGGTAAATACAAAATACAACCAATTACAGATATTATTCGAAATGCATTTGATAATAGTGAAATAGCATATGATAATTTTACAATATATCAGTACTTCAGACTTCTTTATAATAACAAACTATATGTATCTAAAATGTATAATAGAATTCTGCAAAGTGAATTATCTAGTACGATATTATCAAAACAATGAAGAGAAATTAGGTTCCATTTACTGTCTTTTTAAGCTTTCAAATTGTAATCAGTTTACTTATAATTGCTGTCACCAATATTATGTAATTATTAATGAAATTAAAAAACACGATGTATTTAACACTGCAGGCGATCGATTTGATTATTCTACTACACAATTTTTATATAAATGTTATGTAACCAATAATTTATATGCTACTAAAGTGAATACTCTTATAACAACTTGTATTTATATAAATTTTGATAATCAAACATATGTTGCTTTTCCTATTAATAGAAAAGAATTTGAATGAGAAAAATTTATTTAATTTTTTAATTTTTTTTATCATTTTATTTATTTAATTTTTTAAATTAATTTATAAATAAATTTTTTAAATAAATTTTTTAAATTATTTGTTTAATTTTTAAATTATGCAATTTTTACAGTTTTACGTAACAGTTTACTTTGAAATGATCCTGGTGGTCTGCAGCTATTATATACTATAATAATTTTTAATATCAAATTATCTCCGTGTAAATTGTACAAATTGCAATATGTAAGAAATTTATGTCTACAAGAAGAAAATTTCATAGTAAAGATTACTATGGTTTGTAGTAGCTGCGGACCATCAGGATCATTTTAAAATAATGTAAAACTGTAAAAATTACGTCAATTTATGCAATTTTTATAGTTTTTCATAACACTTTACTTAAAATAATTCTGGTCCACAACAACTACAAACACGTCATAATAATTTTTACTATAAAATTTTTTCCGTGTAAGTATATAAAATATAAAGAAAACGTTTATATATGCTTTTTATTTTCACAATGTATAAACACACAATTTATTGTTACAAAAAACGATTTTATTATTTTATCAATAAAATGGCTTCCAATAAAAGAAAATATAGAAAAACTGTAAAATCAAAAGAAAAAATAAAAGCTGGACAGAAAAATATTAAATCCAAAAGAAAGAATAAAGATCAAAATATTCTATTAAATAACAATAATATTAATATTGACGATAATAATTTAATTACAATTATTTTCTACACTCACACACACAAACACACACACACACAAATTTGTAATAATTATAAACATTTAATTAAATTTATTATATAATTAAACATAAATAAAAAAAAAAAAAAAAGTGTGTGTGTGTATGTGTGTGTGTGTATCGTATATATTAAAATATGTATACTGTAAATATTTTATTAAAGTATTATTATGTATGTCTAATAAATAAATAACCATATTTAAATAAACACAGATAATTTTATTATTATAATTAAGATGTAATAAAATAAGAGATAATAAGGTAAAAAATAATAATAATACTTGCAAGAAGACACATTAAAAAACATGTGTAATATATATCTTTATTTACTTAACACTGCAAAATAATTGTAATTTTGTTTAACAATTGTAAAATAAGACATGAAGTGCAATTTATTACATCTTATATTTTGTCTTATTTTACAATCTTGTTAAATTAAATTACAATTATTTTACAATGTTAGCTAAATAAGTAAAATTATATTTTAATGTATCTTTTTTGTATCTTTATTATTATTATTATTTTTATAA
This sequence comes from Camponotus fellah, assembly GCA_030586385.1. Lineage (NCBI taxonomy): Eukaryota > Metazoa > Arthropoda > Insecta > Hymenoptera > Formicidae > Camponotus > Camponotus fellah. The sequence continues at coordinate 22,421 of JAPIVC010000566.1, forward strand.
ACATGTAATTTTAAGATTAAATGATATACATGTTGGACATGAAGTTTCAATAGAGATTTTATTTGAATCTATCGTGATACTTATGTAACTCCTACTGAAAAAGGATCTACTTCAATGCTAATTTTGCGAAAATAGAATTTTCAGACACTTTTAGGTTTTGAGAAGGAGTAAATTTTCCTTGCAATGGGACCTCCTTTACTATCTTAACTTCTATATATAATAAAATTGAAGGTTTATTATAAGGCCATAATTTTGATTCGGGATATTTTCGAAAACAGGAATGGAATAATAAAAAAAAACACTTTAGTTTTGACGCTTTCCAATGCTTTAAATCTGTCACTGAACGTGGCATGCGATGAATAAACTTCGGAGGTTTAATACTTATTAATTATATCTATAACTGCATATAAAGAAAATGGAGTATCCGAGTATTTTTGATCAAAAAATAACGTCATCAGTTTTCATTACGCCGCTATCAACACAACGCATACGATCAATTGTCATTCCATTAATAAAATCTGGCATTATTTTTGAAATGACTGTATGATCTTTTAAAGGGTGTGTCTGATTTTGCTCTATTAGCGAATTCAATAGATTGTTGAGATGTTCTTAGAGTTAATTCATTTTCAAATGGATAAGCATATACATGACTTCGAAGACCAATTTCAACGTGTTCACCTTTACATAAGCATGAACAACCGTAATCGTCATTAAATTGAATAAAATTCAAACAATCTCATTTTACAGGAAGATCGCAAGTTCTCATTAATATTATACCTTTCACAATAATAATAATAATGTTGTTATCAGATAATGTAATTTAAACACCTTCAGCAATTTCCTGGAATGTTTTCATAAACTTATACAAAAATGTGTTCATCTGCGGTCTTTTATTATTATATCAATAGACAAGTAAAGTATTCTCTCGTCTTTTTCTATCTTCAAAAGGCAATTCATTAATAGTAAAATATATTGGCCAAAGACTTATTTTTGATGATTTAAAAACTGGTATACCATCAGTATACCATGTGAAAGAAATATTGTTACGATCACGAAGAAATCCATTGTTAAACCATTCTTGATATAACTGTCATAAATATCCGTTATATTTCCAGGAAATTGCATTGGACGTTCAAATCGACTTTGCAGTTTATCATAAAATGAAAGCCTTGCGTACATTTCTCTTAACTGATTTGTGCAAGATAGCTCGATAAAATAGGCATTATTTTTTTTTAACGACACAATGGACAAATATCATTCATTGATCTTAATTCTTGATTACAAATTGTACGATATAATAATGTCTAACAGCATCAGTCTCACTTAAACAAAAAAATTTTTTAAATTTATATAAACTGTTTTTTCTTAAATTTCGAAAAGGGCAATGGAATTCGATAACTGTAATATTGTCGGCAATAGATGACATCGTAAGATTATGATGTAAAAGAAGAGATAAAATTAGTGACATACTATCCGACAGTTATTTCAGCACTTTTAGGTTTTGAATAGAAGTAAATTGTATCCTTGCAATTGGACCTCCTTTACTATCTTCTATATACAATAAAATTGAAGGTTTATTATAGAGCCGTAATTTCGACTCGGGATATTTTCGAAAACAGGAATATAATAATAAAAAAAAAACACTTTAGTTCTGACGTTGTTGATATAATGGTTTATTTCGGTCATCATCGTTAATAATATTGTTAAGATCATTATCAATATTTTCATGATCGATATTATAAGTATTATTATAAATATCTGAATCATCACTTTCCTCAAAAGTTGAATTTGTATCCAGAACATTAACAGAATCATAAGTCCTAAAATCGTATCTGCTATAAGTATTTAATCTTAATGTCACGGACGACTTCCGCTTGAAGTGCCGTCGGATAGTACGAGTCGGGATCAGGGATCGTAATAATGAGAGCGTGTGCGTATGGTTAGAAAAAAAAATGTATTTATTGTGTGTAAGTGTGTGTTGTACAGAGTGTGTGTGTGTGTGTGTGTGTGTGTGTGTGTGTGTGTGTGTGTGTGTGTGTGTGTGTGTGTGTGTGTGTGTGTGTGTGTGTGTGTGTGTGTGTGTGTGTGTGTGTGTGTGTGTGTGTGTGTGTGTGTGTGTGTGTGTGTGTGTGTGTGTGTGTGTGTGTGTGTGTGTGTGTGTGTGTGTGTGTGTGTGTGTGTGTGTGTGTGTGTGTGTGTGTGTGTGTGTGTGTGTGTGTGTGTGTGTGTGTGTGTGTGTGTGTGTGTGTGTGTGTGTGTGTGTGTGTGTGTGTGTGTGTGTGGTGGTGTATTGTGGACGCCGAGTGCGTCTATGGTCACGCGAGATTACGAGAGACGTGGCGCTCGTGGTATTGCCAGCGCGTGGCACGGACGGTGTGAACGCGTGGTCTAAATATCCGAAAAATGCTTCCGCTCGACTGAACTAAATCGGCGCGCAAGAGATTTGTGAGAAATGAGTGCAATCCGCTCGCTCGCAATACGGCTGCGGTTCGGTATAAAATTCCGATGCGCGTCGTGGATCTTTACTTGATACAATGCGCGTGTTTATGTTTTCGCGCGGTCAATGACTGTTGTCGTAGCGCGCGTCGTGTTTTTCTATGCGCGTGTCTGGGCGCTCGGTCTAGCCCGGTTTTTCTGGCAGTGATAAGGCGGGTTGTAATTCCGCGAATTATAATTGTTTTCCGCGATGCGGATCTTCCTCGGAAGTATCGCTGTATTTCCCGTGATTGGAAACGGAATTTCGAGGAACGCCGTGCCGACGAGAACTACTCGTCCGGGGTGGCTCTGCTCTCCACCTCGAGATGAAATGCAACGGCGTTTCGTGGTCGGATCGTGGACCGTTGTATCGAGATCTCTCGACCGAACCGGAGTGCGCTCGGGTTCGTTCTTTTCGGTCGGTTGTAGAAAGAAGACGGAAAGAGCCTTGATCGAGGATCGAGAACACTCGATGAAGGAAGAGTTCGCTCTACCTCTTTTCCTCGGATCTTTTTGGCTACTCTTCAGGAGCGGTCTAGGTTTTCGGAGCTAGTTCACTCGCTGTGAGCTAGCTGGAAAAGGGGTGATTAGTCTGCCGAACATGCCTGTTTTATACCGGGCTAATTGCGCGCGCCGGCGCGCGGCGGTATTCCCCCTTCCGAACGGGTTATCGGAAAACGGTACGATCGGGGCCCGTTCGGAGGGGATCGGGGTGCGCGCCGAGCGCGGGTTTTCGCCGGTCGACGGTTCGGGGCATGTCGGCAGCGCTCGTCGTTTAACGGCTCGTTGTTCGTTTAAAAAAAAGTGGGCGCACCGCGCCCCTGCCTTTGCCCGGCGGATGTTCTGCCGGGCGGCAGCTTCCGGCGGATCGCATGCCGGGTAAACGATGCATTTAAGGGGGTGCACGGGGTGCATCGTTACAAATCTTTCTTGTGAACTTAAACTACATTTATTTTTATAAATAATAAAGATTTTTATTTTTATACTGTAAATGCCTTTTTAAATAAATATATACACTATAGTGTGTGTGTGTGTGTGTGTGTGTGTGTGTGTGCGCGTGCGCGCGCGCGTGTGTGTGTGTGCGTGCGCGTGCGTGTGCGTGTGTGTGTGTGTGTGTGTGTGTGTAGACACCACATATTCTAAATTTTTATCTTATTTGTTACTTATTATTTTATTATTATAATAAATTTGCATATCCATATTCGTTTTCAATTTTATTATTTTGAAAAAATTGTACTCTCGTATGTACATATTCTATTTCGTTTTGATTGCTGAATATTGAAAAATATTTCCGATTAATTAAAATTTTCTCTTGGTTTTGTAATATTTTTATAAATATTTATCAAGAGTATTAATATGTTATCAAATAAAATAACTATCTTCGATTATTTAATGCAAATTGAGCATTATCCTGATCGGGTAGAATATCAAAATTTTCTATTTCGCAAAATAGCCTTTAATCGAACGTCTTGCTGTTTCTGGCAAACTTGTTCACAAGTGAGTTTGTGCGACATATTATTTATTTAGAATTTACAATATGACCAAAAATTAATGACCTTTGTCTTTCCGAAGAAAAACTAAATATCGAAATTATTTTTTTAGAAAGTGAGACGAGAATGTTATGGATAAAAATAATATACCTGATATCGATATCAATCTTGCAATGATAGTAGAAAAAGAAAAAAAGAAAATCTATCATCTATCAATTAACTTCTCGTTTCGCAATAAAAAAAAAGACACTCGATAGCTGTCGTCAGTTGCCTCATTGTATTTAATAGTTTTTCCGAAAGTCCATTAATAAAATCCATTACTAAATACGTGTACTTTAAATAAGTGTATAAGTGTAATTATGCCGAAGCACAAGAAATTTGAACTAATTTGGTGGCTGGAAACCAAAGAAAAAGATGTAATTAATGCATCGATTATTGCCAAAAAATCCAGACACGTTAATGAAATAGTGAAATTAACATGGAAAAAGATGTAATTAATGCATCGATTATTGTCAAAAAATCCAGACACGTTAATGAAATAGTGAAATTAACATGGAAAGATTATAAAACTCAGAAAAAAACAAAGGCTAACGCAAAAATTCTTGCCATAAGCGTTCTTGCCATACATAAATTTGTAATAATTATAAACATTTAATTAAATTTATTATATAATTATACATAAATTAAATATATATATATATATGCATCGTATATATTAAAATATGTATATGGTAAATATTTATTAAAGTATTATTATGTGTGTCTAATAATTATACATAAATTAAATATATATATATATATATATATATGCATCGTATATATTAAAATATGTATATGGTAAATATTTATTAAAGTATTATTATGTGTGTCTAATAAATAAATATTATATTTAAATAAACACAGATAATTTTATTATTACAGTTAAGATGTAATAAAATAAGAGATAATAAGATAAAAAAATAATAATAATACTTGCGAGAAGACACGTTAAAAAAACATAAATTTTTACGTTAACATTTTTTTACATTTATTATTGAAGTGCACATTTATTTATCCATGCATTTTTTGTTTGCGTTCTCTTGTAATCCATTTGTTTCCAATTAGATAAAAATATTTTACGAAACAGTTTTTCACAAATGAATTTTGCTTAACAATTGATATTTACATTAATTTTTATCCTGTACTTTTAGTCTATAAACAAACTTTTATAAAACAACACAAACAAAAAATGCATGGATGAATAAATGTGCACTTCAATAATAAATGTAAAAGAAAATATTAAAAACGCAAAATATATATAATATACATTAAAAGATGTTATAATTGAAAATAAGAAAAAATTTCTTGGGAGCTCGATCCCGCAACGTTGGAACTACGAATCTAGCGCTCTGTTACTACGCTACGTGGTTTTCGATTTTACATCTTATTTTCTTTTGATCGAACTGAAATTTTAAATGTTTTTTATTTTGCAAACGCTTACGAAGCGCGTCTTATCCGTTTACAAGTATTCATTTTATGTGATACCCAATTAAACGATACACCGAGTTTCGGCAAAATTGATTAGTATCACACTGTGACCGCCCTTTGTTAGATATTGCCTCATTTCCATTGTAATCTATGGTTGCAATAGACATTTCATTCCCCTCACCTGTTGGGCTTTACCCTCGCAGCAATACGTTCTGTCCTGTATTTCTTAAGCCTATGTGAAAAAGTCTGAATTTACTTATCATTTATTTATTAAATATGGGAAAATTAGATGTTAAATTGTTGCAATATTTGACGTCGGAAGATTTTCGAGTTTTAACAGCGGTACGTATTTCTTAATCTATAATAGGATTTTTCAACACATTCCTTTTTTATAAAATATTACAAACTACTCAAGAATTTATTTCAGTATTATTTTCTTCTCGATAAATATGGAAAATAGTCGCTTCTTCTTGCAATAAAATTTCTATATATTTTATCAAGTCAAATAATAATTTCAACTTTTCAAATCTACTTATAATCTAAAAATAATAAACAGATTAATCTAATAATAAATATTTATCTTTTTCATAAGCAATGTGAAAATACTTCAATATAATATAAGACTTTAAATATAATTATATTCTAAATAAGATTTAAATAAATTATAACACTTAAAGATACTTTTATATCAAAATATAGAATTAATTATATTAATATATAAATATATGCATACAATATATAATTATATGCATACAAATTTTTGGAATATGCTCTTTTATCAAAATTTAGTACAAAGCTTTTAAATATATGGTGAGGAAAGCATATTGATGCATAATTTTGCTAAGAGCAAAATGCAAAGCTTCTTTCAGATTCGATTCTGTAATGAATAAATGTTAATAATAATCTCAATCAATGAGCGAATAATCTCATTTCACTAGAAAGATTCTAAGATCTCTTATCGAGGTGAATTTTACAACACAGCAATTTCTTTACATGTATTTCTTTACAAAAAAGAGACACTTTATTTTTATGTTATACATTTTTGAAACGATATTATACATTCACACTTTGCAGAAATATCCTAATAATTTTCCTAACAGTAAATTCATTTTTTCCTAATCGTAAACGCATCGTCCATCTCACATATATCGCATTTATTTATAATTCTATTCGTTACCAACTTTCAATGTACATTTTAATTTAGCATATTTATTGTTTTAACTTTCAATGTATAGCATATTTATTGTTTTAACTTTCAATGTACATTTTAATTTTTAGCATATTTATTGTTTTATGTATATCTTAATTTTCTATCTGAATTTTTTAGCATATTACAATTATTTTTCATTTCTTCTCGAAACACATGTATCTAACTTAACATAACGTCATTCGCTAATATCGTTTTTTTTATATAATTTCTAATTATTAATTATTTATTACATTTCTACTTACTATTATTATTATTAGTTATATATTCAGAAAAAATGAACTTTATCCGTCCCTTCCTCTCGTTCAGTCTCTTGGTTAAACCGATTTTTACGAATCTTTACAAAAGTTCCCGTCGTTTTGTGGGAAATTGCTAAGCAATTTCGTTTTTAATAATTTTCTTTAAATCGTTATGATATTAAATGAAATATATATATAATGCTCTATTTTAATTTGTGTTAACAGCTATTTGAAATTTCAATTCTTGATTAAACGTTCCGATTTTTCATATTCAGACTTGCCAAAATCTGTAAATTTTCAAAAATTTCCAAGATATTAAAAATAAAAATATTTAATCGATTTGTAATTTTAAACATCCAATCATTAATACGAATTAAAATTTAACATAACATAATTCAATCATATAAATAATGACCAAAAAAAAATATTATAAATGTTATACATATATATATTTAAGTAAATCAATTACATCGAATTACCATTAGTATATTAGATTTTCTAAAATCTTCAAATTTAGGAAAGACGTATAAAATGTAAATCAAAGAGTCGACTTGATGACAGATTATCTCTTTAGATTATTGAAGTATCTGAGTGCTCATTAACTCCTCCGGTTATGAAATTTACAAGAATTCGGAAATCTATAAATATCTTAAATATTTTATTTATTTTATTTTTTTGGATTTTATAATTGTTTTAGTTTTTTTGTTAGATCTATCGATCTTTCGAATTTTTAAATGTAATTACGCACTATCAAGATCAAGAAAAGAAAAAAAAACGAAAACTTTTTTGAAGTTTATATTAGAATATTACAATGTTACAATAAAATCCTATAAAAATTGATGTAAACTCTGTGTAACAATCTAATATTATAAAAAAAAAAATCATACAAAAAAACATAGTTTTGGCAGTATAACACATTGCGCTTCGATATATAGTTAACATTGGTCATTTCGCTTTATAAAAAAATATATCTTCGTGTAGTTGTCTCTCTATTAGTTAGCATAGTCTTCATACACACAAAATAGTTCGATATAATCAACTATGTACTTTTAAATCTTTCTAACTAATCAAAGTAATGCAAGAAAAATCGTACATTTCATTTTTTAAATTTAAAATCAATCATTATTCATTTTTTACATGTTTTTTCGATTCTATAAGAAATATTTAAGAAAGTTTTGAGAAGTTTTGTCTGTAATTTATGTTTAATATTCAATTTTATTGATTTATTAACTAAATTCTTTTTATAAATTAGCAGTAAAGTCATAATTTATCTTTTATATTTTATTCTTTACATCCTCATTTACAAAATAAATTTAAAAATATTCTCTTTCTTATAAAATATCCAATTTTTAATTTAAGCTATTTAAGTATCATTTCGAAAAGTAGTTTTCCAAAATAGAGGGAATTTGTATATTTCGTTTTAAATAAAAAATTTTTTGAAATAATTTTTCCAACAAAAATGTATCTTAGATGTTAAATAAATTTTAATAGAATACTCTTATTTTTTTTCATAATCTAATAAAAATTATCGTTCTATACGAAATGAAACTTCAAAATTCTCTTTATTTAAAAATATTATTATATATATCTTATTTTTTTAACTAGAAACAATCTTATTTTTTACCTAGAAACAATCTTATTTTTTTACCTAGAAACGATGCATAGCTAAAATAAATAATAAAACATTTTACTTAAAAAAGACTTATTTTGGATTGTTCACTTTTCTTATATTCATTTATGCAAGACGAAATCTTATTACTTTTTTTTTGTCGTTAAAACCTTAAACATATTCAGTCATTATAAAAAATTTTGCAATATGTCCTTTCTCAAATAAGTTTTTGTTGAGAGTTGTTGAGAGTTTAAGAGTTATAGTAGCAGAGATTAACATTTAGTCGCATTGCTTTGAACAAGTGAGAAACTTTAAGTTAATGAATCATTGGTCAGAAACTTAGCTTCTGCGAATTTCCGTTTCTCATCTCAACTGCAAGAATGAAATCAGACATTAATTTGCACTAGTCTATTGAATCTCATTTTCCTAGCTAAAAAGATATATAATAAAGAGGTATATAGTCAAAGGAATATATTATTTTATTCTTTTATGTTTATCTATCAATCATTAAAATTTTATACATACCTCCTTGCTTAGCTCGCAGTTTTTCGGAGCAGATTTTCGAGGTCGAGCTCGAAGAGCTGATATATGACGCGGGTCTAGAAATCCTTGTTGTGGGAGCAGCTGGCTTGCTCCTAGCATTCAAATCAAGGTTAGGCTGTCCTAACCTAATAATCACCTGATTCTTCGATAATCTTTGTGCTTTGTTATCTCTTTGAACAATATTGGGTTGCGAGCTTTTGATGTATCCCATGCTATTCATACGTACACGCGCCGCTGGCAGCTTTCAGCCGACTTGCACAATTCGAATGACATAAACGTGGAATTTTTGATTTGATATGGCTTGTTTCTGTTCCATTTTTCTTCCGTAGTCCAGTTTGTTGTGCTTTTGGCGGCAAGGGTTTGCAAGATGTTTCATCCATATCTGGATTCCGTATTTCAGCAGTTCTACTAGCAATAGCATCAGTCTTTTCGACAGGATTATTGTTGCTCTCCTTTGTAAAAGAATAAAATTTACGTTGGTCTGTTGATAATTCTTCTTGAGCAATTTCTTTCTGACTTCTATATTGATTTGATAAGATCTTTTTACATGTCTGATATCTGTTTAATGGAAGAATATTAGTCTCGTCGTCATTACAAACTTTATGAATATTCTCCTTTGCGTCTCTTGAATCGAGATGATCACTTTGTTAACATTGAGTCTCTGCCAGCAACTCTTGTCTGGGTATAGACATATTATTGAGAGGCACCATGAATGATATATCGTGATTCGTTGATGGAATAATATGCGTTACATTTAGATTTGTTTGTTGTATGATAAGCTGACGCTTTTTAGCAGTTTTATCACATACATTTAAAGATGTATCTAATAAAATATTTGTTTTTTTGTTCGGAGAGAATTCGTGTTCGCTTGTATTTAAAAATATTTCGAGTAAAGCATTTACTTGCCTGCTATTTAGGTTCATCTCCGATTCTAATTTTTTTATTACTTTTTGCGGATTATTCGCCATTAAAATGGCAAATCTCGCTATCTCTCCATTTGTAGAATTATCGTGGGTTTCGTTTAAACGAATCGATCTGTAGAACGTCGACGAATAAATTATATTTTATAAAAGTATATGTGTGGCAGCGTGTGGCTAAGCCAGCAAGACTCTTGCTTGCCATATGAAGAGTCGCGAGTTCAAGAATCGATAAGGCCAGAATTTATTTCTGGCGATAAAGCCTGCTGCCGGCTGAAATATAGTATGGGGAGTGGAAAGGAAAGATGTAATTATATATTAATTATTAAAGCTATATTATATATTATAACTTGATCCTTGCAACTGGAATATTGTGGAATCAAATGTTTCACTTAAACAAATAATAGATCTGTAGAATGTCGACGGTTCCGAAATATTTATAAATATATATTTTAGGTGTTTTGTATTTGGACTGAAAGCCTTGAGGCCTGAAAAAAAGAACGGCTATTTATAAATATTTATAAATATTTCGGAATCGTTATATTTCATTTCGCACATTGTGGCGAACGAATCACTAGGTTTAGATTATGACATTGTGTTCAAATATTTTTTTTTGTCTTTCGATTTTATTAATAAAGAATTGTCATTGGATAAAATATTTACAGCTGTCTTGGCAGATGACTCTAACATTAGTGGCACAAATTTTTCGTCTACCGTCACCTGTAATATGATCAAATTATAGAATATTAGTAATTATTGTAAGAATTATTATTATTAAAATAATTGTATTGAGAAAATACTATTTTTTATTTAATCTATAAATAAATTTGTTTTATAAAATAAAAGAATACTATTTTAATTAATTTCCATAAATATATCTATTCTTGAGAATATCGATTAAAAATAATAACTTATATTTTCTATGGGCGTAAAATCTCGTGTCAAATTTCGTGTTATTGGAGAAGGAGAAGATAAGAGCCCTTCAAAAATCGGCTCAAGATCGGCTCTATCCTCGTCGATCGTTTTTTAGGTGTTTTGTATTTGGACTGAAAGCCTTGAGGCCTGAAAAAAAGAACGGCTATTTGACATCAACTCTGCTCGCTATATTATTATTCTGTACTATATTTGCTGATTAAAAAAAGAATTATTATGTTAATTAAAGATTTTCTCTCCTCTTTTTACAACATTATAGTTGTTATTTGATACTAGAGTATCAAATATCCTTACTGCTCCAATATAACAACTATATTAAATAACAATTATAATGTTGTAAAATTATCATGTTATATGATTACAGATAAATAAAAATGTTTTATTCATTCTTCTAAAATTAACGCAATGTGCTAAATTAATTAATAAACTAACAAGTGAACGAATATACAATTCTTAGACTCATAAATGAAAATAAAATTATCTCAAAAAAGCAAGCAATGTTCAGAATAAAGTAGATAAAGGAGAGCACAGAAAAAATCTTTAATTAACATAATAATTCTTTTTTTAATCAGCAAATAATATTGAGAGAATGTATATGTCATTTCACATACATTTCTCATCTATTATATTCTTATCATAATTTTTCTAAACATATTTGCTTTTTCTCAACATAAAGAGACACTCACCGAACGTCGTTATCCAAGAACGTTGAATGCAAATCGATGAAGTCGATCTCATCGATAAGGTGTCCATCAGAACGATGTTCCATCTTGATGGATATCCCGTTCGGATTTTTTGTGATATTTCGAATCCGACGTATTCACAAAGAGCATTCACAAAGTGTATTCACAAAGACAACGATGACGACGACTCGTTGCGATCGCTGCGATTGATTATAAGTCCATTTTGCTCAGGCTCTGAGGAAAAAGAAAGATTTTTTTATATCTAACGTTTTTTATATCTAATTGTTACCTCCATGTGGTTCTTCTTCTTCTGAATCTTCTTCTTCTTCTTCTTTAAGCGTCGTCTATGAGATTTTAAGGAGACTTAAGGCGTAAGACTTAAGAAATTGACCAATCACAGTCAAGTATTAAGAGAATATTCGATTCTCAGAGAATATAAATGAATAGAGAGATCTACAGGAGTGATATTAGCAGTCGCCACGGTTCTCTTAGAAGCTAGTTATGCAAATACTGATGCTAGGTATTTATATATATTGTAGTATGATATATATATATATATATATATGTTACGTTTTTCATTGTATCTATCATTTTCATTGTATCTAATCTTACATATAATGCTATCACTGTATTTAAGGATTATGCTATTTGTTGGCGGACCATGTCCTTAAGGACCTGGCTAAGTTGTAACTGATAATTTACGACAACCAATCAGATCACATCTTGATATTCAAAAGAGTAAGCATATGAAAAAGGCAATTAAGCATTATGATGCACTTGCCTCATGTGCTGCAACTAATGGCCATAAATATTTATTCTTGTGCTCTTGACTAAACTGGTTTATTAGAAATGCGACAATTTTGCAACTCTACTGGTGGTCATACGATGATGGTGAATTCATTTAATTCTTCATTATTCAAACAAACTTTTCAACGAGTATTTGCTGCAGATGCTAAGGGTGATTTGAAAATGGCATTCAATGCAAGAGTAACTTAGAAATAAAAACATCTCGGAAAATTAAAGTTTCTGGAGCAATTGAACTTTGCGTATCATTGGGAGTGAAGGGATCAAGTGTTGAAGAACAAAAGAAATAGGCTTAAGTGGTACTTGTTACTGGAAATTTTGTTCATTGATACCATCTACAACAACAGCATTATTCTTTGAAATTGTATTGAATTAATATACAACCTAAATTCCGCAAAGTGGAAAAGGCTATATTCAATTTATTACCAAATATCAACATAATAATAGATAAAGGCGAATTAGAGTTACTACTATTGCAAGAAAGTAAATATATTTTTTATTATATACGATAATATTATAAATATTTATGATACTATAGGAATCTTATATATCTTTAATTATCAGTTGGGCAGATGCATCGTCATCTTTGCATCATGTAAGCACTAGATTTGATTAAGAAGCAGCAGCTGTTCTCATGTTTAGCGCAGAAAGTGATGATGGTCCAGATGTTTTAAGATGGGTTGATCATATGCTGGTTAGACCTGTTAGTAGCTATCATTAAAATTATGTCCAATTACACTTAATATAAACTTTATATATTTATACATATAGATTTACACATAAATATATATTATATCTATATATTTTGAGGCGTAAATTATTGCAGTGTCATCATTCAAAGAATATGCAAAAGATGATCCAAATAGCTTTAGATTGGCAGAAAATTTTTCCTTGTATCCACAATTTATATATCATTTACACAGATCACAATTTTTACAAGTATTCAATAATTTCAGTTCCAGCAGGCAATGGCAAATCTTACGACTTGGAGAGAGAAGCAACAATTATATTTATCACTGCTAAATAAATAAATCTGATATCGTTATGCAAGAACAAATAGCAGATATCATTATGGCATTTTTACCTGGTTATTAGTGGATTACAGAAAATAGTAATGGGAAGTGAAGTTCAAAATCATAAGATTAAAATGGTAATGTATAATATAAAATCCCCAAAAACTTACCTTTTTAAAAAAAGGTAAAAAAGGGCACCAAGCTCATGCACTATTTGTATCCAACTGTCATATTGTCTACAAAAATAGTAATATAAAAAAATTGCGCCAATTAAGAATAAAAATTTGTACAAGATAAATAGAAGTACAAGGAAGAAAACTTGTACAAGTTAAATAGAAATATTTTAATTGAAAACATCGTTATACAAAATAGTTGCTTTAATTTTCAAAAATAATATTAAAAAATAATATTAAAAAATTAAAAATTTATTTAAAAATTGGAAACTAAAAATTAATATAAAACAAGAAAGTAAAAAAAATTTTAATTAAAAAAACTTGGCGCTGCCAATTTTATTAATATATTCAGCTTAAAGCTTAAATTTTCCTATGTAAATCAATATAAATTAATTAAATAAATTAGATCAATAAATTTAAATGTTAGACTATAATAATTGGAATATGTTCCAATCTTTTAGATTTCCATATTATATAAAGTTGATAAAATAGAAAAAATATAAGCTTGAATAAATCTCATAGAAATTTCTAAAGTAAAAAGTATAATTTGTGAAAATAATATAAGAATTATAATAATTAAATTATTAATTGAAGATCCAGAAGATCTTAAGAGAGAGAGAATTAATAATAAATGTCCAACAATTATATTTGCTGTTAAATATATATTTAATTGGAATATATGCCAATTTTATTGGCAGCGCCAAGTTTTTTTAATTAAATTTTTTTTTACTTTCTTGTTTTATATTAATTTTTAGTTTCCAATTTTTAAATAAATTTTTAATTTTTTAATATTATTATTTTTGAAAATTAAAGCAACTATTTTGTATAACGATGTTTTTAATTAAAATATTTCTATTTAACTTGTACAAGTTTTCTTCCTTGTACTTCTATTTATCTTGTACAAATTTTTATTCTTAATTGGCGCAATTTTTTTATATCACTATTTTTGTAGACAATATGACAGTTGGATACAATTAGTGCATGAGCTATGCCCCCTTTTTTATCTTTTTTTAAAAAGATAAGTTTTTGGGGATTATATCATTTTTTTTTTAATCTAATTTGCTAAGAGATATTATATTTAAAAAAGTATGTATATACATATATACATATATATATATATATATATATAATATATAAGATATATAATATATAAGCTATATAATTATTATATTATATATATTTATATTTGGCTCGTATAATAGATATATATATTTATTTACCTTGCTCCAATTATCGTACCGTACTGGCTCTTGCCAATTTTTAATTAATAATTTAATAATTTAATAATTTAATAATTTATTATTTATAACTTGCACTTTCTCACTAATAAAAATGCGGTTAATGATACATGTCACTAATGACACATATGACATATGTCATTAATATCGCAAAGCGTCGCTAGCGCAATCTTCTGTCGAGAGTAAGAAATGTACGTTTTCTCTTTCTATGTGTTGTGTACATGTGGATGACCATGATAAAGACGTTTCTTAATTGAAAATTTTCATATTTCGACTTTGCATTATGATATCTCCGTTTATTGCAACGCAAAAATAAAGATACTTTCTTTATACAATTCAAACTCGCTCTATCGATTAAGACTAGTAAGAATTCGATCCGTTCAGCCGTTATTGAAATCCGATAATCTGAGTTACTCTCAACTGTCCGACTCGCGTATAGATACACGGAATGCCGCGCAATGCTTCGCATGAACTTGGCGCGAGACACTACCGTGTCTTTTGATTCATATTTATATATAATATAATTACCAATATGCTCTTTAATAGGAATAAATTATTTATATGATATTAATCTATATATTTATTATCTATATATCAATTGAATATTATAGATTGCGGTTCAAGCATGGGGAAGAGTCATATCTCTTGTAACGCATGATAAAGAAGAAAAAGATAATATGTTTACCAATGTGTTGCATACTCTAACATATAGTGGTAAATGTGATATAAAACATAATTTAAAGGGAACCACAAGAAATAAGGAGTGGTTTGAAGCTGCAGCTATTAAGTCTGGTGCTTGTATACAACTTGTAGATAAAATTAGGATCAAATATTACCAAATATTATGATATTAAGGACCAATTATTACCAAATATTATGATATTAATGGATTATTTGATTTCCTTGTCCGAAGTTGAATCTATAGAAGTTAACAATAAAGTACATAAAGCGCTGCGTAGTTTAAGTGAAAACATGCAAAATCATAATATAAGACCGCTAATTGATTCATCGGAAGATAAATTTTATGGTTTACTTACAAGATTGCCCACATTAATAAGATGGTTA
Source organism: Camponotus fellah (assembly GCA_030586385.1). Taxonomy (NCBI): domain Eukaryota; kingdom Metazoa; phylum Arthropoda; class Insecta; order Hymenoptera; family Formicidae; genus Camponotus; species Camponotus fellah. The sequence goes on from JAPIVC010000566.1 coordinate 38,277, forward strand.
TGTAAGATTTTCCCCACATTTTTTTATTAGTTATATAATTTTTAAATATAAATAAAATTAAAATATATGCACCAATTGAAACATATCTTTCAGATAGTAATGAATAATTAGCATCCTTGAATTAATTTGTTGGCTATTTAAAGCTATTTGGAAAACAAAGACTACTTCATATTATGAGATCACAAGTTCAGATGCGAAAATTGCTTTTAGCCTTTGTATACATTATGGTGTTAGATAGCAATGATGTATCTCCTTTGCTAACAACAAATATGAAAGATTTAGATCCTGCATATTTCTATGGATCAAACTCGTGCAAAAAATGTTTGTTTCATGAATCAAATTTATGGAAAAACAATTTAAGTTTATCAAGAACAGTTCATGTAGAGAGAAATTTGTTGCAATATGCAAGCTGCTTAGAGAATTTGGGAATTGTAGTATATTAGTTGATACTATTCTTGAGCTTATGTCATATGCACCACAGCACAGAAAAGAACTGACTTTACTATTTAATTGGATCTTAGGTGATATAGGCAATATAATAATGTGTTTAAATTATAAACCAAAATATTAAGATCAGTTTTTATAGTTCTGATTTTCATTATTTCAGTTTTTATTAAAGATTCATCTGTTTCACATTTATATAAGGAAATTGTGAATTTTTATACAATGCAAGAAGTATGGTATTTGCCCATAGAAATATCTAAAGATATTCCTGTGGTACAGGCATAGAGTAATATAGTACAGTGTTGTCTTTTAACTTAAAAAATACCTTTTAAAAAAAGGTAAAGAAAAAGCGTCGAGTTTATCTAAAAATTGTCTCACAAGAAATAGCTATCACAAAAAATTTACAAAAGTACTGATATTAATTATAAACAATTGCGTCGGGGTGCAGAAAGTTGGGGTGCAATTTCATTTTAACTTTGTTAGTGTTATAAAATTTTATACATATGTGCTTTTATATAATCCGCTGACAAACAGGTAGAAGTTTCGTTTAAAATCTATTACATTTTTGTCATGAAGAAGAACATTTTTTGTTGAATCAATTTTTTAAAATAATAAAAGATTACGTCAAATGATTTTCAAATTTTCTAGAAAATTAAAATAAGATTAAAAAACTTATTTAGAAATTAAAAATTAAAAAAATGAAAGATTACGTCAATAATTTTTAAATCTTCTACAAATATAAAAGAACAAATTTGTTTAAAAATTAAAAATTAAAATAATTATAAATTAAAAAATTTTAAATAAAAAAACTCGGCGCGCTGCCAATTTGATTGGCAATAATAATAAAAATAATAATAAAAATGAGCAATTACATACTAGCAGTATTTCAATAATTACTAGGCAGCGCCGAGTTTTTTTATTTAAAATTTTTTAATTTATAATTTTTTTAATTTTTAATTTTTAAAAAAATTTGTTCTTTTATTTTTGTAGAAGATTTAAAAATTATTTATGTAATCTTTCATTTTTTAATTTAATTTAATTTTTAATTTCTAAATAAGTTTTTTAATCTTATTTTAATTTTCTAGAAAATTTAAAAATCATTTGATCTTTTATTATATTAAAAAATTGATTCAACAAAGAATGTTCTTCATGACAAAAATGTAATAGATTTTAAACGGAACTTCTACCTATTTGTCAGCGGATTATATAAAAGCACATATGTATAAAATTTTATAACACTAACAAAGTTAAAATGAAATTGCACCCCAACTTGACGCAATTTTTTATAATTAATATCAGTACTTTTGTAAATTTTTTGTGATAGCTATTTTTTGTGAGACAATTTTTAGATGAACTCGACGCTTTTTCTTTACCTTTTTTTAAAAGGTATTTTTTAAGGATGTCACTTTTTTTTGTATAAAAAATTATGTATTTTAAATTTAATTTTTCATAATTATTATTTTTCATAATATTTTATTAAACATTTTTAAATAAATCCATCATTCCATCATACTATATCAAAATGAACGGTCTCGCTTGTTTACTATAGATATTTAAATATTATATGATCGTTTTTTACAGATATTTAAGTTTAATTTTTCTTTAAAAGGTATTTTTTAAGAATATCACTTTTTATGTATTATTAATTTTATGTATTATTAATTTTATTATTAATTTGATGAAGTACTGCACGACCATGATTTTTTCGCTCTTGTTTCTTCTAGCGGAATTTAATATGTTAACAATTTTTCTTTCTGCATTTATTACTAATAAAGATAGAAAGTTCGTTTAAAAGAACATCGATGATTTTGACCTGACTTTCAATAGGTCACTCAAGGTCAAGTACATATGTTCATCATCTGTCCCCCTTCGAGCCAAACAACTTTAGTTTGAAACATTTTTCTGTATCTTCCATATTTTTTTGAGATATTTGCTTGGAACTATTAAAATGGGACACCCTGTATATATATATATATATATATATATATATACATATATATATATATATGTGTGTATAATGTTATTATTTATAAAATTTATATAAATATATATAATAAATAAACAGAAATGTGATATATATGTATGTTACATGATATATATATATATATATCACATGACATACATATATATCACATTTCTTTTCATTTATTATATATATTTATATAAATTTTATAAATAATAACATATATATATACAGGGGTCGATTTTCGACCTTAACAAAAAATAGATTGCCCAAGAAGAAATTATTTATATTGTTTTGGGATTGTCGCAATAATTACGGAAAATAAAAAAGAAGATCGGCCAATCTCGTGATAGAAGCGGGTGACGAGAGTCGTCCCACTGTAATCCGATACTATGCCGCGAGCGGCGGGGTCACTCGAGACATGATACGATATCGCAATACCGCGTCGAAAAAACCGTTTTTAGCGGCGAGAAAATGATGCGCATCTTTCACACACTGCGGTAGATAGGCGCGCTTTTATAGTGGTTTCATAGCCCATTCCACCAATTTGAAAATTATTCAAAATGCACATTACATGCTGAATACATCATAAATGTAAAATAGGTGACAGTACCCTTACAAAAATTATCGTGATTGAAAATCCTTCGATAAAGTATGCACACGTTGATACGATACGATGATAAGCTTCACGAATCTTTCTTCACCGTATGAAAGCGCACTACTGGACCGATTATCCTGATATTATGCACGACACGGCCAATAATTGCCACACCAAAATGTACGGTCACTTGGTTTTCGTTAACGCCTGGGAAATGATTCCATGTAAATTGGGCGCACGATAGTATTTCGCTGTCCGTATGCATCATCATATCCGTAGATTCCGCAGAATATTTTCACTGTTAATTTACTACGCAAACACAGATTTTTATTAAAACGTCTTAGCTTGCACACTGTTATCAGACTGTGTACGCCGGCAGCACGCAACTACAGCTGAGCGGATAACCATAGTGCGCAAGCGTCGAACTCACACGTACGCTTACACTCACATGTCCGCTCAGCTGTCAGCTGTAGTTGCGTGCTGCCGGCGTACACAGTGTGATAACAGTGTGCGAGAGCTAAGACATTTTAATAAAAATCTTGTGTTTGCGTAGTAAATTAACAGTGAAAATGAAGTATATTCTGCAGGAATATACGGATATGATTGTGGCATACGGACTAGCGGAAATACTTATCGGCCGCAATTTACATGGAATCATTTCCTGCCGTTAACGAAAACCAAGTGGCCGTACAATTTTACGTGTTGTGCAATAATTATGTGAAACTGGGTGTCGTGCATAATATCGGAATAATTGTTTCAGCAGTGCGTTTTCGTGTACGAGATGAAGAAAAGATTCGTGAAGCATTTTATCATCGTATCATTATCAACGTGTGGAATACATTTTATCGAAGGATTTTCAATCATGGATCAATTTTTGTAAAGGTACTGTCACCATTAATTTTTTACATTTATGATGTATTCAGCGTATAGTAATAACATTTTGAATAATTTTCAAATTGAGAGTGGAATAGGCCTATGGGGGAAACCACTATAAAAAAGCGCACCATGCTATCTACCGCAAGGTGGTGTGGAAATGATAGCGCATCATTTTCTCGCCGCTAAAAGGACGGGTCATTTTTCGGCGCGGTATTGCGATATATCGTATCATGTCTCGAGCGACCCGCCCACGCTTCGCGGCGCGACTAGTATCGGATTACAGTGGGACGACTCTCGTCGCCGCGCGCTTCTATTCACGCAGATTGGCCGATCTTCTTATTTAATTTTTCCGTAATTATTGCGACAATCCCAAACCAATATAAATAATTTCTTCTTAATTTGGGCCAATCTACTTATTTTTTTTGTTAAGGTCGAAAATCGACGGACACCCTGTATATATATATATATATATATATATAATTGTGCTATTATTATTTATTTTTTTGTATATTTAATTAGGAAGAATACACATATATGATACATGTCAATTTATGTATACTTGTATTGTAAAATAAATTACCTGTACCTACCTGTACATACCTGTAAAATAAATTTTTACACATATATATATATATATATATATATATATATATAGAAGATTATTCATTCTTGTATTATGTTATGTTGTTGTATAGTCTCATCACTCTTACATTATGTTATGTTGCGCAGTTAAATATTCCATTAAGTTATATTGTGGCAACCCTAATATTTACTTGTTAATTATTTATATACAAATATCATATAATCATAATTATATAGCTGACAGAAAGTTATTTTTACTCACATTATGTTATTGTTGTTACTCGATTATTGTCACCTAACATCTTTTATTAATTATTATATTATTTATTTATATTATTATTTATATTATTATTATTGTGCTAATATTATTTATTTTTTTTATATTTAATTAGGAAGAATACACATATACGATACATGTCAATTTATGTATATTTGAATGTATATTAAAATAAATTTTTACACATATATATACATATATATACATATATATACATATATATACATACATATATATATATATATATATATATATATATTAAATATAAAAAAATAAATAATAATAGCACAATAATAATCATATAAATAATAAGATAAATAAATAATATAATAATTAATAAAAAGATGTTAGATTGACAATAGTCGGGAGTAACAACGGTAACATAAGTAAAAATAACTTTCTGTACAGCTATATAATTATGATTATATGATATTTTGTATATAAATAATTAATAAGAGTAAATATTAGGGTTGCGCAACAATATAACATAATGTAAGAGTGAATATTAGAGCTGCGCAGTAACATAACATAATGTAAGTGTGAATATTAGGGCTGTGTAGCAACATAACATAATATAAAAATGAATAATCTTCTGCGAGTCACAATTATAATTAAATAGTATTTTTGCAATCATATAAAAGTTTATATATTTGCTACAATTAGTCAAGAATGATCGCAGAAATATTATATAATCATAATTATATACATCTACACAGAAGATTATATTCTCTCATATTATATTATATCACATTATTTATTATTATGACTATGCTGCAAATAAAAATAATTATTATTAATAAATAATACAACAATAATATAACATAAAGTGAGAAAAAATCGTCTGTGTAGTTACACAATTATGATTATATAGTATTTTTGCAATCACAGAAGTTTATATATTTGTTGCGTAGTTAAGAATGATTGTAGAAATATCATATAATCATAATTATATGCAGAAGATTATTTACTCTCGCATTATGTTATATTATTTATGTAAAAGTTTATATATTTACAGCGTAGTCATAATAATAAATAATACAACAATAATATAACATAATGTGAGAGAGAATTTAATCTTCTGCGTAACCACATAATTGATTATATAATATTTCTACAATCATAGATTTATATACAGAGTGAGTTTTAATGCTTGTGTCAATCTTTTATCACGCGGAAGATTACCTGCATAATAAATTGATCGGCATAATAATTGACTGCATAATAATTAATATAAATCAATTATTTGGATCGATCTTATCTAAGGTCCGAATATAATGTGTACAATTAAAGCAAATTAATAGCTGAAATTATGTAGTATGGATTTATTAATATTATTATTATTAAAGTTACATATTTATTATTATTATTATTACTATTATACATATTATATTTGGGCCTTCGATATGGTCGATTCAAATAATTGACATTTATGTACCGATCAATTTATTATGCAGACGTGTATGTCAATTACGAAGCGCCAGGCGCCAGCGCCTCCGCCATCTAGTGTCCACAGCGGCAGTCGTACGCCAAATTGTGTACGCCATATTGTTTGATGACGACGTGGACGTTTCTTAATCGTATTTTCACGATTTTAGAATTATATATCGCGATATTTCCACTTCTATAGCTCGTAGAGTAAAAATAAAGACACTTTTACTATATAATTCGAACATAAGCTATCGATTAAGCCTAATAAGAGCTTGATCCGTTCAGCGGTTATCGTAATATAATAATATGAAATAATCTGAACTGGTCCCAATTTACCGTCTCATGTAAAGAGACACGGCGCGCGTCTTGCTAGAGAGATGAACTCGACGCAAGACTCTACCGTGTCTCTTGATAAAACTAAAGAATATATGTAATTATAGCTACTTGGTCATCAATGATAAAATAATAATAAAAGAAAATATGTATTTATGTTGAACATCGAAGGGATTGTTGAAGAACTTGTTTTCTTTTTTCATCCATTTTGCGATTTTTGGCATTACTTTAATTGAGAATGCCTCATTGACATATGGATAATTTTCAATGTAGTTTCTGCATTTGTTTGCAGAGTTAGTTTTACTATGCCGTAATTTATATATAGCTTATTTTTTAGTATGAGCAGAAATTATATGTAGATTATAGAATAGTTGGATATTCAAATTCCACCCTGCGTGTTGGAATAATATTAATAGCATCTAATGATCATGATGCATTTTCATTAGATTTTTTCTTCCCTTTCTTTTTTACGGTTTTAAAGTGAAGTTTGTTTATTCACGCTGCATGCCGTTGATCCGTGTATTATCCATGTATGTAAGAGATATTTACTCCCTTTTTTATTACAACGATGATATGCTAACATTTCTATATTATATTGATGATCAAGTAGTCTTTACTCGACTTTAAATAAGATAGAAAAAAACAATGCAAGGAAAAAGTTCTATTCCCTCTTTCTGAATATACATATAACCAATATTTCTTAATATTATTACTATAACTATACATTTAAATTTATCATCTATAGTCAAAGAGAAAATGAGAAGTTAAGATAATATATATATAAAAATAATGTCAATAATGAGAGAGAAAGTTTCAAAAAAAATTTCTCTTCATATGATAATCTA
>JAPIVC010000567.1:0-91905 GCA_030586385.1 Camponotus fellah
GTATATCCATTTGAATACATATAATTGTGTAATGTATTAATTTTATACGAATCTTACGTATTATATAATGAGAATAAATATGGAAACGTATAAAAAAAATAACACACTTCTTTATTCAACGTTTAGAACGTGTTATAAAGAGACGTTTGTTCCTGATTTACACATCTCAGCAGCTTAACACATTTGCAAAATCAGTAGTCACTAGTTGGTTTGTTTATCGCTATGGTGCCCTATTTTTCCCGTATTTAAGTTTTAGTCTTGAGTATTATATAAAATTAAAAATATCACTTTGATTTAATTTCTGATATAAGAAATTTCAATAGAGAAATTTCAGATATTAAATCAAACTTATAAGTCGGATACGTCCGACGAATAAACGAAAAATAAAATAAAATATACATTTATGTTACATTTAAAATATATATTTAAAATATATTAAATTAATGCATTTAAATATGATTAATTAACATTTTAATGTATTAAATTAAAATATATCAAGTGCATATAAATTATGCAGCAAGAAACTTATAAAAAGAGCTTCAGCTAATTTACACATTTATACGTGTAAATATAACATATTAAGATTTGCGATGTATGTAGTTGTAAAAATGAATTACATTTATTGTTCTATCTCCATTAACCATTTAATAAAGCTATTAATATATAAATATATATTTACACACAAGTATGGTGTATCATTTCGATAGATGGAGCAGTCACCCATCTACGAAAAAGCATGGAAGTGTTCCGAGTGTACTACCTGCAATATATGTATATTGTTAACATCGCACTGAAGAAGGATCAAAAGATAATCCGAAACGTCTGTTTTTTGTTATTATAATGTGTTTTTTAATAAACTAATATTAAAAATTTTTAATATTAATATTAAAAAAGAAAGAAGTGTTATTGCTTCTCTGCACTCCAACTACCGTGCGTTGACTTTTATGCCATTTTCTTTTTGACTTTTTGATTATTTGAGCCAAGTCTCTAATTATTAAATTTAAAAATATGATTACTTTTCAAGTAACTATTCATGGTCAAATTAATGACATCATCTTATGTCTTCCTTGAAATCATACAACTTTTGTACAAAACATTTTTTTGTATATGTATATGTATGTATATATGTATATATAATTTGAAATTAATAAAAATTAGTTTTTATTTTGTTTATATTAGAAACGTGACATATATATATATATGTTTCTTTAACTATGGTATATATATTTTAAAAGCGTTTTTATAGAAACGTTTTTTTTTTAATTTTTTACGATTAAAAAATATTGGATACATTTAAGAAACGTATAAAACGAATGTGTGCTACTTGGGACATCATAGCATATCTTAAAGTTATTTATTGACGATGGCCATGTATTAAAACGTTTCGTCATCTATTGATAATGCGTAATTAAAGGTTAACTGACCATTTAATATTAAATTACGCATAATCAATAAATAACGAAACGTCTTGTTGCAATGGAGCGAGAATGAAATAAAATGTTATCTCGAAAATATCATAGTTCTAAGAGGTGACGTAGAAGAGATGATATATTGAATCCAACAAATATTATTGTTATATGTATTATCTAACTGATAAATAACTTAATTAATGAGGAAAAAATTGTAGATAATTGTGCATGTATTAATACTTGAATGTTTGTTTTCTTACAATACATATTAGATATTCAAGATGTGTACTTTTGTATATTATATAAGATCTGTACTTTTTAAAATAATATTAACTATTTTGTAAATTCATAAATGTTAACATACAATTGTAATTTTCTTTTTTATATTATGTTTTGAAGTTTTTTCCTATTTCAAACTGTACATATAAATCATTGTACATACATATCATTGCTGAAAATACGTCTATTTATGTATGAATTTATAAAAAGACCACTATATAAATACTTGTTTAATTAATTTTAACAAAATTATTCTTAATTATTTTTAGCAGAAGTTTCTTTGATATCAAAATATTTTTGAAAATAAAAATGTATATCATTAATATATAAATGGACTAAATAAGTCACAAAAGGAGACCGGAGCATTACAAAATTATTTTCACGTAATTAAAATATTTATCACTTTTTTGGAAAAAATAATTGATTTATAGCGGAAGAAAGAGAGAATTTAATGGGATGCATTAATGCACAGTAATACATAAAAATTGTCGTATATAAAATTTATATTATATTATATTAAGTATATTATGTTAAGTTAATATTAAGTAAAATTATATTATATACGTTATTATATTATAAGATTATTCAATGCAAATAACGATAATAATAACTCGTACAATTATTTTATTCATTTTAATTATTTATGTGCTATAGGAAATTCGTATTTATTTATACTAGAACTACTAGAATTATACTGAAAACGCTATCGCGTTACATGTTGATTTAAACTGTATTATATAAATGTCACAGAAAACGTATAAATCATATTTTTTAAAATCCTTTCCTTATAAATAGAATATCTTTTTATACAGTAAACGTGCCTCCTAGTGCCAAAGAGAAGATATTCAGAAATAAATTAATATAAAAAGTTTAATAAAATTTATTAAACAATTAGATATTTTCTATATATAACTATTTTTATTTATATATAGAATTATTTTTGTTTTATATATATAACTATTTTATCAAATAATTTTTAAAGATTTTAATTCTCTTTGGAATAACGTCGAGTATCTGCGCAGAGAAAAATAAATTACAACGGAATGCAGCTAATAAAACGTTATGGCAACACATGATCAAATTGATTATTCGAAGTCAGTTACTATCGTGATCGCCAGCCAAATACACTACATCGTTACTTATTGTTTGATTGCAAACCGCATCATATGAATATCACAAAAATTTGTGCACAAATAGTGGATTTTGAAAAGCATACATAGTAACACGATTGTATATAGTAACACAATCGTACGAACGAATTTTCATAATTATATATTTAATAAAACCACAGATGTAATAAATATTTAAGTGAATTCGATTACGCTACGTGTACTTGAATATGGTTGAAAATGTTACAAGATCTATAATTCTATAACTTTTTTGATCGTTTGTAATTTGATTGTGGTTATCTTTTTATCGACGTTTTTCTATTTTCTATAATATTAATGAAAAAGAAAAGCTATGTATCATTTTGCATTGTAATTTGTTCTCCTAAAAAAAAATATAAATTATTTACTTACTAAGAATTCCCTAATTTAATCTTAAGACATATAATGTGATCGTGACCATAAAGAGAAATCTAAAAATATAATATTAAAAGATAATAACTTGGGATTCGTTAAAACTGAGTTTTAAGGAATTTATCGAAAATATATGTATATATATATATATATATATATGAATTAATATCAATTCGATTAACATCAGAATTAGTAGAGTGAGAAAAACAACTAATTGAGGATTCAACGGAAATCGATTGAGTGCAAACATTTACGAAAAATGCAAACCATGTTTGGAACAATTTTATGTATTTTATTGAAAGGTTTAGTATTGACAAAAGCAACTATCACTTTTATATCGAAGGATTACACCCTTTCAAATAGTCTCCAGAAAGAAAATGTTTCTATGTATCCGGATTTAAGTTTCACGCAGGTAAGAGATATTTTTCGCTTGATTAAGAAACAATTGAATGTTATTGCAACTAGTAGAGTGACTAAAAATTTAAAATAATGAGTTAGTATCATTTCTTTGTGTTAAGAATAATTATATAACGGAAAAGAGCTACTAAACATCGAGATAGAAAATCTGTCTAATAAAAACATCATTCATCAAACATTCTTTAAGTTGTATCTTGTGTTAACGCTAATATTTCGATCGACAATATATTCAATAACAATCACTAGAATTTATATTAGTTTTCATTGTATATATATCCATTTATATCCACATATTTTTATAGAGGCATTATCGGTTTATACTATCGGTTTATACTATCATTTTCAGGATTTGTTTGTGTTAAAAATATAACGACATTCGAGAAAAAACTTGACGAGGTTATAAATAAAAGAATTTATATAATTCTGTGACTAATATTTAATAACTGTAAAGAAATAATATTTTTAACATTTTTATTATTAAAGTACAAACATTAATAAAATTTTAGTAATATCGGCAAATTTTTGAAAAGAAATATGAGTTACAGTAAAATTGAGAAGAGTTAACTAACCTATCGTGAGAAAGAGTAAAATCGTTAAACAAAATGTTTTAATAATTGCAAAGAGCTACACGTTTGGTTGTACTACTTGATAAAAGCTATTATGAATCCTCATTGACTCTCGTTAACCTATTGATTGATTTGTTTTGACATGAGTTATGTTTGATATACAAGATGCCTTAAAAAAATTAATAAAAAATAGATGTTACGATAAATAAAACTACATCACATTCAATTTATATTATTTAGAAATAGTATATATCAAACCGGTATTATTAAGCAAATAAAAAACGAATGGTAATTTTTCGTTTAATTTTATAATTTATATAATTTATGATTAAAAGAAACAACCGATTTAACGATATTCATTTAATTCTTTTCGTATGTTACACTTTATGAAGGATATTTCAATATCCGAGAAAGTGATCATCATATATATTAAATTTTCTGACCAGAGTTATTCTGAAAACATTGCGAGAAATGAGCGAGAAGTCGATGAAGTTACACTTGCAAATACTTCTATCATCCCAGAATCTACCGGTAAGTTGCAAAAAAAATGTATATAACATTAATAATAAAATCTATGACGAAAAAGTGTAAATTTAATTTAAATTCAAGAGAGAGTAGAAATCAAATCTAAAAATCTTCCAGTAATGAGAAGAATATAAATTCTAATTCCATCCAAAAAGAAATAGAAAAACATAATATAAACATAACATTGTACATAAAAATTGTCATGATTTAAAGTCAATTTTATTAATTTGCTACTTTGTTGCAAAGCAATAGCAAATATTATACTTCTGATTTCTTAAGTTACAGAAATTTTTCGAAAAGTACTTCTTATTTTATTGAAAGTTATTTATATTTCGTTTTTGTCATGAATTAACGATTACTTTCCTAAATCTTAAATGACGCAAAATATTCTTATATTATTTTTTTAAAGGTCAATACTATGCTAATTTCCATATTTTGTAGTTTACATTTATTTTTTCTCTTTCCTTTACCCTGGTAGAAATATTAATCGAGCGTTTGTATGGCTGACCAGCGTGTCACACTGCCACTTAAGGAGCTGGCATAACACACTGGTAAGCGCCATTTTCGAAATCGTCATGTTTTGCCCGCTAGCCCCACTAAATAGTTGAAATGAATTTTGTGTGGTGCTAACATGGCATTAACATAGTCCTAGTAAGATATTGTCATAACCACATGCGGAATTACTGTAGTATAGCGTAATATTTCTTTACGAAAAAATACTATTGAACTATTTGTTACGATTATTTAAAAATTTGAACGATTATTTAAAAAAATTTGATTATAAAAAAACTTCCTACACAGCACCATGTCGCCTAAAAATATTATTAAAATTGGATAAAAAGTTCTAAAATCCAATAAGGAAAAAAATTTTGAATTACGCAAGGAATCCACATTATTAAATATTTTTTTAAAATTCAGTTTGCCAGAAATTAAACTAAACTGAATTGATAAAGTGATGTTAAGAAGAAAATTTGTGTGCGATTTACTCGCACACAATCAGAGAGCCATGGCTCTCTGATCGTGTGAGCAGCGTCCTCTTTTTGACAATACTACTCACAAAAGAAAAAAAATGTACTTTAGATCTCATGTGTGTACAGTCCTTTATACACACTTCATAAAAAATTGAATATGAATTTAGTTAAGTCTGGTGTCGCCGCATTGTGGCAAGTGAAGAAACGCGTGTCATATATTGTATCCTTTTTATGTTATCTTTTTTGACAAAGCGAAAAGATGTCTGACATAGCGCAAATATGAACCGCATCAGAAAAGCCCAGTCAAATTCAAATCTGCGCCCGTTTAATTTTATAATAATTTTACGCCATTTATATATCGGCCGCGACCATGGTTCTGGTGTGAATCTTTTCAATTTTTGAAAATAAGATTGTGATATGGCAAACTTACAAATGTTATGGCGCCGGCAAGGCAATTTCTATCAGGGTATTTTCACATTAAATTGTTCTTTCTGATGTGCTGAGATAATCCACTTATCCACTTAATCTCATATATAATTAATAATGTTAATATGTACGATCTTAAAATTTCTAGAAAGCAATTTGAACAAGCCAACATCTCTCAGAGCATTTGTAGAATTCGACAGTCAATTCACAGAAAAAGTAAACGACATTTTTGTGACATTGAGGTAAAGAATCTAAATTTTCAGTTTGTATTCTTTCATTTTTCTCTCTTTTTTTTAAAATTCGACGACATAACTATATTAAAATGTTAATTCTGTTATAATTTTGTTAAATATATAATGGCTAAAATTATATAATATTTTTTTACAGATGGAACCAATCTGAATTTACAGATGAAATAATACAAGGATACACAGTGCAATGTTTTTTTATCGATGATTTAAAAGAGAAGATTCAAATCTGCGACGATAAAAATATCACAACCACAAAATGGCGTGGTGAACAGGGCACACTAAACCTAATACGACATATTATTTCCGGGACGTGCACATACTGAAGTTTTTGCTGGTCCTTACTCGAATTTAATCGAAGTATCGACTACGCATGAAAATCCAATACCTAAATTATTATTACTAACGAGTGATGACATCCACATATTGGACTTAGATTCAAATATTGTTAATAATCTCGTGATAATTGAACAATCGGACATAGAAGAAGTCGCTTACTGGGCACAAGAACATAAAATTTATTGGATTCACAGAAATAATCTAATGACATTGGATATTACTGAAAATAATGTCACAAAAATAGCTGGGTTTGATTTTGATCTACGTAACCCACATCTCGCATTGATTGGGAAAGGAAATCTATATGACCTATCATGATACAGATTACTTTTTCATTGCAAAGTTCGACTTAACAATGTGGGAAAATGGCATAATTAAATTTGATGAGATTTTCAAAGCAAAAGAAACTCACATTTTTGACTTTGATTTAATTATATCACCATCTATGGGGTACGTTTACTACCGTTCATCTAAAAAAATAATTTTCCATTATAGATTTATGCAAATTATTGTTTTAGTAATTTTTACGTGGTTTTATAATTAAGATCAAAGGAAAAAATAATAATCAGTTATTATATAATTATAAAAATTTCGAATTTTTACTACAAGTTTCCGTTTTTGTTAAAATAATATTTTATAATGAATAAAATAATTATATATTTTTTAGAATTTTATATCGCATGTCATACAATTGGAAGAATACAGAATATGATATAATGAAATATCATCTCGATGAAAAAAACGAGCAAATTTTTCGGATAAATGAATTCGTTTGCAAACTTAATAGGACTCATATGCATGATATAATAATTGATAACATGAATAATGAGGATCCCTTAATTTATTGGAAAGGTTCTTATGACATAATTGTCTCAAACACTAACCGTTCTATGTGCAATACGATTTTACAAGTGAAAAGCGCTGATAATATCAGATTCCAATCTATGACAATTGACAAAACAAACATTTACATTTTAGCATTCAATGAGCTTCAAAATATTCATTATATCATTATTTCGAAAAAGAAAAGTCTCGAGAAAATAAATATGGACGGACATTATTTTTTTAAACTTGAGTATTAAGATATTAAGTTCAAATTATACTTACTTATCTAAAATTTACGCTTTTGATAAATCTTTACAACCATATCCTCCGATGAGATGTCTGACACCTTACGGAAAAGTTTATAATTTTGAGAATGTGACTGCAACGACAAACAGCATCATTGTAAATCTTCCGAAGCCGATTGCAAAGAGTGGATGCAAAAACTATAAGTTACCAATTACTATATATACTATCTCCGTACGCTGTTTAGACAACAATCTCAATAAGTCTGAGAAATTTAATGTGCAGACGTACGAGCGATATTACGAGATTCAGGTAACCGGGTACAACGGCTGAAGTTTGCTTTAAGCAATTTTCACTTTGATCAATTATCGATGAATCCGTTCACCTGGATGTGATATCAAAAAATCACCTGAGTAAGCCTAATGCACAGAAAATGTAAGTGTTCTAGCTTTGACCTACTATAGCGGTAGTTTGGATGCCACACAGTGCAAGGCCAGGGCCATGACTGGCGCATTGGAGGTCAATTTCATTAATGAATGGCACGCAAAAAGAGCAAACGATCTACCAATGTGCACGGAACATGAAAACGGCAGGATGGACGTTACAAAAATAATTTGAAGGCCAGCAAGATTACTTGATATACGTGCGTGTATTCCAAGTAATTTTAGCGATTTCTACGAGCGAAGGAAGTCATCACATCGTACATCGTAGAACCAAACAATATTACTTTAAGGGGGCTACATAAATAGGGCATAGCATGAACATTTCATGGATTTCAAACATCAATCTGACGTTCTTTTCTAAACTAAAGTACAAAGATATTGCGACAGAAAAGTGGCAAACAACGAATTATGTTAAAATAAATGATAACAAAGAAATAATATATCATATCGAAAATTTACAATCGGGAACTTCATACCAATTTCGCTTGATATTGATGGTATCCGAATATGAGGAAACTTTACATGGCCGGTTGATGAAAGATTTATTTTTTTCACTACGGGCAGCAAACATGGTAAGCAAATGGCACCCATACAGCACAAAAGATGGCAGATATATTAAAGAATAAATTTATTGAAACATTGCAAATCGATTGCGAAACTCTGCAGAGTCATTGTTATAAGATGTGAAAGTTAAGATGTTCGCTTTTTGCAATGAAACATTGTAGCAATATTAAAGTGTAATATATTGAAAAGAGTGCAATGTTATTGCAATCATTTAATGATATTACGTATAAAATATTTTTCAGTTTTGGACAAATATCTAACATATAAACATATAATTAAATTAAAAAGATAATATAAATAGAAGTTTGCAATATCTAAGATAATCATGTCTATATATAAAATAATATATTGCAAAATTATATTTAAACATAATTATACAACATAAGTTGTTATATTTTTATATAAAATTACTTTAAACTCTTACTTACAAATCACTTTCTTTATTTTAAATATTCTATATATTCTTATAATGGGTACTTTATACATATATAAACATTAGTTATAGAATTAATTAAACATTACTAATTATATTTTTACTTAAATTTTTAAAAATTCGTTATAATTATATATATTTGCATGTGAAAAATACATAAAAATGCATAGAAAAATATAATGATAGATGTAATAGTATCTATTCTGAATATAGGAAAAAAATATGTTATCTTTAAAAATTAACATCGTATTTGTACATAAAGGAAAATATATCAAGAAAATATATTAAAACATTGATATAAAATATTATCTATATTTTAATAAAAAAATAGCAATGCTTATCTTCAGCTTAGAATTATATTTACTCTACTCATATTATTTCTGTGTCATTAATTTATTTGATTTTTATAAAAAAGTAAAATTTATCGACACATATACGAATATAAAAAAATATTGTTACATTATTTTTATAGATAAATTAAAGATTGTCATTGTTAGATTTAGACTGTTTTCCAAAATAAAAACATCTTTTGCTAATATGTAAATCATACTTTGTTAATTTATATTTCTACAATGTTTCCGTAATGTTGCATTGTAATTTGTAATATTGCGATATTGTTGCAAAGTAATTGTAACATTCTCTGCTGCATAGATATTATAATATTATGTGCTAATTTTTTTAGATATGAATAGGCCTAAAATTAAGAAAAATTAAATTTTTGTAATAAAGTCATAAGTAAAAATAAATTTGTAAAAACATACACACACGAAGATATTAAAATTATATTTTTGCTTAATATAGATATTTCGAGCACTCCTGGAATAATTACCGAAACAATATTACTTATTGTTCATGTTAGGTTTTTTCGTTATAATTATTATAATCTGCATCTGCTACTTTTATCGTTGTAAGTATATTTGATGTAGGTATCGATTTGTAGATTATACATATATATCTGATACAATTATACATATATATCTAAGAATTTACTGAAAATAATAATTTACTTATATAAAATTATATGAATAAATTTACTAAAAAAACGAAAAAATCTTATAATACATATTTTTATGTAATTAATTCGAAATTTTATAACAGTGTATCGTCAACGCAAAAATAATAATAAGCAACTTTTGTCTTCAACAATGGTCGACATGGAATTAGCGATTCTACATGAAATATCTTGCCGACATACTGAAGTGAATATGATTTACAGTCCTATGTTACATTATAATCCGGATGAATGTGCGATAAACTAAATCGCACGTGAACAAATTACACAAAAAATGCTTGTAGCGGCGCATTCGGAATGGTAAAAATTAATTTTTTCAAGCAACGTTTCACGATATTAATTTCTAGATCATCAAAACAGATACCTATAATAAAGACACGAATTACATGAAGTTTTATTATAAGATCATAATATAAAATTTAGATGAATCAACATACATGCACTTTATTATACACTTTTCGTTGAATTATTTAATATAAAGTAAAGTATAATATCACTTGACATTAAACTGTACATTTTCTATTGAAGTATGTATGTAAATTTGTGTGAAATATTTTGCAGGTGTTTCAAGGAAATGTGAAGAACTTAGCAACATCGGGCACAGAGATATCCGTTGCAATAAAAGTGCTTCGAAAAGATGCTTCTTCTCAGGAGAAAAAGAAATTTTTAGAAGAAGCCAAACTTATGAATCACTTTCAAAAAACACATATAAGATTGTTAGCCATTTGTTTAGATGAAGATTCGCCGTTACTAGTGTTGGAATTGATGGAAACTGGTGATCTGTTAAAATACTTAAGAGATTGTCGAATTTTGCAAACGTCAGATTCGCATGCCCTGCGCGTACAGGATTTGCTCGCCATGTGCGAAGATGTTGCGCGAGGCTGTTGCTACTTGGAAGAGTTGCGTTTCATACATAGAGATCTTGCGTGTCGTAATTGCTTAGTATCTTCGACAAATCGCGAGGACCGTGTCGTCAAAATTGGAGATTTCGGTCTAGCTAAAGATATCTACAAGGATGATTATTATCACAAGGTACATATAAATAAATTATTTCAAAACTTAATTATTAAAAAAGCGAGTTCTTTTGAAAATGCTTTTCATTCTTTATCATAATCAATATTGTGCATCTTCATTTTGAATAATATTAAATATAAATAAATTATTTTTATTTATGGAAGACAAAAGATGAATGAACATTTTTTATTTTAAACATACTCTAAAAAATGAACAACTTGAATCAAAAAATTAGATTTTAGTTTAAATCATGTTTCAGAGAGGAGAAGGTCTGTTTCCTGTTCGTTGGATGGCACCGGAATCTTTGGTGATCGGAATATTTACTTCTCTAAGCGATGTTTGGTCATTTGGGGTATTAATGTGGGAAATTACATCATTGGGTGAACAACCTTACGCTGCCAAAACTAATGAAGAAGTGATAAATTATGTACGTGCTGGAGGCAGGTTGCCGATGACTCTTAACTGTCCGTCACCATTGTACCAGTTGATGCTACGTTGCTGGAGTACAGCGGATGCTAGACCAAATTTCAAACTTTGTCTGGAAAATATTATATCATTAAGAGAGAACATGGAAGATGCCTTATTGAGTCCAGTCGATACTTTTTAGCAATATAATTAAATTAATGTTTATTTTCTGTTCCGAAATCCATAAATCTTAATGTAAAAAAAAATATTTATAGAATATTTCTAAATTAATTCTGTTATTTTCAGATTTAATCTTAATATGAGATGTATCAATGAAGATAAAAGAATTTTTTAAATTTTACCTTCCATAAAATTTTGATTATTAAAATATATCGCATCCGTTTTCATGATTGTACAACAACGTAATATAATGATATATCTAATTTGTGTTTTTGAGTAATCGAATCGAAACCTAATAATTGCGATTATATATATATATATGTATAAACAATATTTTTTTCAACATGAAAATATAATTAATTTTCGATACTATGTATCGATCGATAATTACAAACTGTTTTAAGATTGGAGAGGAAAAACGCGAATAATCTTCTAAAATTAGTTGTGAATATATAAATATAATAATGTAATTATTTTTGAATTTATAACAGTTATCATGCACGACATTTTTACATTATTTGAGATAAGTATATATAAATCTTATCTATTATCTTATCTATTATCTATTATATTTAATGACTTACAATATATTCAAATTATATTGATGATTACGAAAGTATGCAGTTGTAAAAATGCTAACTATATTTATTGTTCTATCCGTATTAACTATTTAATAAAGCTAATAATGTATAAATTTATATTTACACACAAGTACGGTGTATCATTTCGAAAAATTTCTTACACGTACATATATCTTTGTTGGCAAGTAAAAAGTTTCTATTTTATAAAATGCTTGAAAATACATCTATTATTATATATTGTACGAATTTAAAAAGAGACCGTTATATTAGTTTAAAATTATTAAAAATCTTCTTATGCAGAATTTAATAATATAAAAAAACATTTTTAAAAATAACAATGTATATCATTTAATATATGAATGGACTAAATAAATCACAAAGGAGACCGAAACATCACAGAATTATTTTCAATTATATTTCACGTAATTAAAGTGTTTATTATATTTTTTTGGAAATAGAGTAATTAATTTATAGTGTGAGAAAGAGAGAATTTGATTGGATGCACACTGTTATATAATAAAGACTGTCATATATAAAATTACAATAGTAGAATTGAAATAATAAAGTAACTAATATTATACATTTTTATATTATATTATATTATATATTAAATATATTATATAAGTTAATATTAACTAAAGTTATATTATATAAATTTTTATATTATAAGATTATTCAATGCAAATAATGATAATAACTTGTACAATTAATTATATTATTTATTTTAGTTATGTATGTGCTACTGTAAATTTGTACTAGTGCAAAAATGATACTGCGTTACGTATCGATTGATTCAAACTGCATTATGTGAATGTACAGAAAACGTATAAATCATTTCTTTTAAATCCATTATTTTTACTCTTCTTATAGTCAGAATATTTTTTATAGTATTTTTATTATAGTAAATGTCCTATGTCAAAGGGAATACTCAAAAATAAATTAATATAAAAAGTTTTATATAAAATTAATATAAAATTTAATATAAAATTAATATAAAAAGGCAACTATCACGCCGAAGGATTATATCACTTCAAACAGCCTCCAGAAAAAAAATGTTTCTATGTGTCCGAATTTAAATTTCACTCAGATAAAAGATATTTTTCGTTTGATTAAAAAACAATTGAATGTTATTGCAGCTAGTAGTGTGATTAAAAATGAATGATAATAAATTATATATTTTTTCTATATTCCTGTTCATGAATATATATATTCATGAATATAATTATATGCACATATTCTTATCGAGGCATTATTGGTTTATATTATCGATTTATATTATCATTTCCAGGATTTGTTTGTTAAAAATATAACGACAATGAAGAAAATACTTGACAAGGTTATAAATAAATAAAAGAATTTATATAATTTCTATGACTAATATTTAATAACTATAAAGAAATAATATTTTTAACCTTTTTATTCTTAAAATACAAACATTAATAAAACTTTAGTAAAATCGGCAAATTTTTAAAAAGAAATTTGAGTTATGATAAAATTGAAAAGAATTAACTAACTTATCATGAGAAAGAAACAAATCATTAGACAAAATTGTTTTAATTACAAAGAGCTACACTTTTGCTTGTACTGTTTGCTAAAAGCTGTTATGAATCCTCATTGACTCTTGTTACCTATTGATTGATTTTATTTTTGAGTTATATTTGATATATAAGATATCTTAAAAAAAATAAATAAATAATAGATTTTACGATATGAATAAAACTACATCACATTCAATTTATATCATTTAGGAAAGGTATATGTACAGAGTGTTTCCGCAACATACACATCATTAAGTCGGGATGTTCAACGTTAGGGGCATACTTTATTAGACTCGCTGAATAAGATTAGAATGCGAGTTCAACGGGGAGTCAAAGGAAAATCTTATCATTTTATTATAGTAAATAATTGCGAAATTTAATATTGTAATAAGATAAATTAATATTGTAATATAGATAAAATATATATTTAATAATATATATTATATATATATGTATATATATTTTAATAATATTGATAAATATAGATAATAATAAAATATTTAATTCTAATAAATTGACAAATTTGTTTAATAATACATTATAACATTTAATTATAATATTTAATAATAAATATTAATATATATTAACATATATTAATAGCGTAAATTTAATAAATAAATTTGAACAAATATATTATATATTAATAAACTTAAATATATAAAAATATAATAAAAAATATAATAAAATATACTTATAATGACAAATATTTTTGACAATTTTTTTGATCTTTAAATGTAATAAATTATAATAAATGTTCAAATATAACCACATCTTCTTCTAAACATAAAGCAATTCTGCGCATGAAATTTTCTTTCACGTGACTTATCACGAGAGAAGTGATCTCCGCACATGCGTTACAAATTCTATGTTTAAGAATTTTTGCATTTTCCAGCAAGTTAGATATATGATATGATATTTTATTTTTTAAGATGTTCTACGTTAAAAACTCCATAGGCATAAGATCCATGGGCAGAGATCACTCTTCTGATAAAACAAGTGAGACACATTTTCAGCAGGATTGCTCTATACTTAGAAGAAAATAGTAAATAATTATATCGAGTTTTTATAATTTATTATATTTAAAAATCAAATATATTGTTCATTATAAGTATTTTTCATTATATTTGTCCAAATTTGGTTATTAAATTTTATTTATGTTATTTTATGTATTATTATTTTATTTATTATTAGATAAATATTTTATTTATATTGTTAAATTTCACAACTGTTCATTATAATACAGTGATAAAAACAGATTCCTTTTTCCTTATTTCCATTTTGATCTTATTCTGCGAGCCCAGTAAAGCATGCCCCTTAGTGGGCAGATAGGCAACCCGACTTAATGATATGTATGTTGCAAAAACACCTTGTATATCATACCAGTATTATTAAGCAAACAAAAAAATAAATGGAAATTTTTCGTTTAATTTTATAATTTATACAATTTATCATTAAAAGCACCAGAAACAACCGATTCAATGATATTCACTTAATTCTTTTCGTATGTTACACTTTATGACGGATATTTCAATGTCCGAGAAAAGTGATCATCATATACTAAATTTCAAATCTGATCGAAGTCATTCTGATAGCACTGCGAGAAATGAGCCAGAAGTCGATGAAGTTACACTTGCAAATACTTCTATCATCCCAGAATCTATCGATAAGTTGCAAAAAAATAACAATAATAATAAAACAATAATATAACAATAATAATAAAATTTATGACAAAAAAGTGTAAATATAATTTAAATTCAAGAGAGAATAGAAATCAAGTCTAAAAATATCTTCCAGTAGTAAAAAAAATATAAATTTTAATTCTGCCCAAAAAGAAATAGAAAAGCATAAATATAAACATAACATCAAAATTGTCATGATTTAAGGTAAAGTCAATTTTATTAATTTGCTACTTCGTTTCAAAATATTATACTTCTGATTTTTTAAGAAGATTTCTTACAAGAATTTTCGAAAAGCAGTTCTCATTTTATTAAAAGTTATTTATTCGTTTTTGTCATGAATTAATGATTATTTTTCTAAATCATGAGTAATGAATAGTTTAATAAATAATCAATTAATCTTAATCAATAAATCAAAATACTTTTATAATATTCCTCCCACAAATATTTTATACTTCAGAAAATATTTTGGCAACGAGAGAATGATCAATAACACCGTATTCGACCTTCATAAACAATATCGCGCTATTGTTAATACGTTACATGGCTTTATTATCATTCGCACAGTGACCTTGAGTAGTGACGTGTACAGTGACGTTTCAAATATGTATTATCAAATTCTTTCCGTTCATAGTTAACCTTGGCGATATAAACAGTACCTCAATAATGTTTCTGACTTAAGATCATTCGCTCAGTGGCTCTTGAGCAGTGAAGTACACCGAAAAAATTGTATTCTTAATTTAAGAATATGCCACTTATCTTTAGAATATATAACTAAAATAGGCGCCAAGAGGATCCTCTTAAATTAAGAGGCAAATCTTCTAAAGAGATATTCTTAATACAGAGAGAAAAATATTTCTTTAGATTTAATAAATTTTGTTGAAGTCAAATAAGTTTAATTGGTCTAAAAGTTTTTTCCGCCTAATTTCAAATAATCTTTTAATATTCTGAATCCCAACAAGGAATCCAGATTAAATAAATTATTTTAAATTCAGTTTGAAATTAAATTGATAAACAGTAATGTCAAAAAGGACTCACATGCACACAGAGAACCTACACCGAAAAAATTGTATTCTTAATTTAAGAATATGCCACTTATCTTTAGAATATATATCACTAAAATAGGCCCCAAGAGGATCCTCTTAAGTTAAGAGGCAAATCTTCTAAAGAGATATTCTTAATACAGAGAGAAAAATATTTCTTTGGATTTAATAAATTTTGTTGAAGTCAAATAAGTTTAATTGGTCTAAAAGTTTTTTCCGCCTAATTTCAAATAGTCTTTTAATATTCTGAATCCCAACAAGAAATCCAGATTAAATAAATTATTTTAAATTCAGTTTGAAATTAAATTGATAAATAGTAATGTCAAAAAGGACTTACATGCACACAGAGAACCTACACCGAAAAAATTGTATTCTTAATTTAAGAATATGCCACTTATCTTTAGAATATATACCACTAAAATAGGCGGCAAGAGGATCCTCTTAAGTTAAGAGGCAAATCTTCTAAAGAGATATTCTTAATACAGAAGAAAAATATTTCTTTGGATTTAATAAATTTTGTTGAAGTCAAATAAGTTTAATTGGTCTAAAAGTTTTTTCCGCCTAATTTCAAATAGTCTTTTAATATTCTGAATCCCAACAAGGAATCCAGATTAAATAAATTATTTTAAATTCAGTTTGAAATTAAATTGATTATTTTAAATTCAGTTTGAAATTAAATTGATAAATAGTAATATCAAAAAGGACTCAGAGAACCTATGTGTGAGAGCAGTGTCCTCTCTTTCGCATCACTGCTAAGGGAAAAAAAATATATTTTAGATTTTACGTTAATACAAGTCCTTTATATACATTTCATGATAAATATTGAATACGAGAAAAATTAAGAGTGGCGTAGCAAATGAAGAAACATGTCGCGCACACGAAAATCGAGTTGTGATGTAGAAGTCGCAAATTAAGAATATTAATAATTCTTATTCATTAAGAATATATTCTTATTCATTAAGAATATATTCTTATTTATTAAGAATATTTATTAAGAGGACTTATAAAGTATACATTTCAAGAATACAATTTTTTCGGTGTAGTGATGTGAGACGTTTCATATTATCAAATTTTTTTCTGAACAGAATTGCAAGTGCAACGAGGAACTTTTCATGAATAAGTGTAAGTGCAACGAGGAATTTAAACGAGTGCAAGGAGGATTGAAGTGCCACGAGGAAAAAGCGAAGAAAGCAAGAGAAAGAAGGAAGTTTTGGAAATGGATGGATCAATCAGATATGTGCCGTTAAAAATATATAAGGCATATTAAGTATATACATCGCGGGATCAAATATAAAATTTTTAATCGCATCAAAATAGTGCGGGAGTGCTGTTTAGTATCGCACGTAAAATAATGAAAATAGCGATATAAAAATATCGCTCGCGAATGCGGGAATGTCGTTTAAAAGCGCGCCATCAATATGAAAGGAGAAGGAGGCCTGGGAGAGGCGTCAGACTCCGGCAGAGGAACCTTCTGGTAAGCAATTTATTTATTTGTAATTAAATATTAAATATATATTTATTATAATTTAAATTAAACCATTAATCGCAACAATTAATTTGTTGTTTTTTTATTTATATTTTTTATTTATATTTAAATAAGAGAGAATTAAAGAAGAAGATTTTTAAATTAAAACTATAATCTTGTAAAGGTATAAGCTTTTATAAAGTTATAAGAGAATTATTAGTACCTGTTTAATGTTTTTTAAAATTTATAGAATTATTTTATTAATCAGCTGTTATTATATGCATCGAATATAAAATTCAATGTATACAATAATATTTGAAATATTAATTATTTTGAACGCTGCTACATTAGAATCTTCTTTTGCGTGTTATAGATCGATGAACACCCTGATGATCTGAGAGGAGGAGCAGGCCTAGGAGAGGCATCCTGCATCGGCGGAACAACCTGATGGTGAATATTGTTATTTATATATTAATTGTTAAATCGTTAACTTGTTATAAATGAATAATAATTCGATCTTATTATTTAGATGAATTAAAGAGAAAGATTTTTATAAAAGTCATATAGAATTTTCTATTTAAAAAACAGTTTCAAAAATTCATAAAATTTTTCCATGCGTGTTTATTTGCTTATTATTTTACACATCGGATATAAAATTCCGCACGATAAAATTTATTTTAAATATTAATTGCATTTTGTGAGCATTATTATAAATGAATTTTATATTTGTATGTTACAGACAACTAGCTTCGATAATAACTCCGCTGTTGCGCATCAGTGCCGGTGAGTGAAAAAAATTTTATTTAACTTTAAGGTAACGGATTCGTAGAGATTATAGATGTAGATGTAGATTGTAGATTGTAGATAAATCCGTTGCCTTAAAATGGATGAGCTAGGATGGATTAAATTAAGTTAATTAAATTAAATAATTAAATTAAATTAATTAGATATTATTAAATTAAATTAATAGATGCTTATTTTATTAAATTAAATTAATGCTTATATTATTAAATTAAATTAATAGATGCTTTGCATCTATTGCGAAAATATATTGAAATATTAATTAAAAAAAGAAGAGATCAAGAAAAGATTTTTTTGTAAAGATTTTTTGTCTAATTTATTAAATAAAGAACACGCATTAACAATTATCAATTTTATCAATTTTTGATGCTAATTTATTTTTATAATACGGACTTATCTTCTAATTGCTCATAGCTCATCCATCGTAGAATTTGTTTGTAGATATTGTTTTTAAACTTTACTTTAACTTAATATAAAGCCAAATGATTAATTAATTTATAATTAATTTATATATTAAATAATTTATAATATGATAAAAGTTATACACACACATGAATTTTATACTTTATTAAAAAATATAATATACAGTAATTTGTATTAATTTGGCTTTATTTGAGTTAAAATAAAATTATATTCAAATATTTAACGAACGAAAATCGTAAAAACGAGCGATCGTTACGATGAGCGTGAAATATTTACGCTTATTTGCCAGTAATTAATCGGCAAAAGAAGGAGTGTTTATCTCCTTTTTCGATCTTTAATTAGAGATCGAGCGAGAAAGTGGCCAGGATCAACGAAAAGTAAGTTCAACTGGCCTGAAGAAAAGCTTTATGTACAACAGTACGTAATGTCGGACATTTATTCACGCGGTTAGGACACTCAGAGAATAGGTAGTAATTAGGTAATTAAAATATATGTGATTAGAGATAGGCTTTCCTCGAATAATTTCATTTAATCAAGAAATATAATTGTTAGGGCTATTATGTGATTAATTTAGGTGATTAATATATTATGTATCTTTTAAAAAATCAGAAAATGCAGGTTTAAATAATATTAGGGAAAATAGATTAATAAATATTTCAATAATTATTAATATTGACAATTTTTAGGAGGTCAATATTTTTTGAGTGTTTTTTTATAGGTATTTTATTTATGTAAGAATGAAAATTAAATTGTTAACACTTAATAATTTTTATAGTAATACGAATTTTTTTGCGAAATTTTATGTACTTATGTAATACGAAATTTATATATGTTAGAGCCTAACACTAAATAACTTTTATGTAATACGAAATTTTATATATGTTAGAGCCTAACTAAATAGATCTCGTCGGGATGTGAATAAGGAGCATTTTCCTCACTCTAAAAAAAAAAGAAAAGAATTGTTAGGGTTATTAGGTAATCATTAAATTTAATATTTTTTAATCATTAAATTTAAAATTTTTTATGTCACCCATGCTGGATAGATCGAAGGGGAAGAGTCAGACTAAAAGAAATGCCAAAATTATATAAATATTTGTTATATTAATTATATTAATAATTTAAATAAAATGAAAGAGAAAGGAGCAATAATCGAGAAAATAGAAAAAGGCAACTACAGTGATTTGATTTATCTATATCTGAGAACAAATGTCCATAGAAAGTATTCCAATAGATTCCATAGGAAGAAATAAACATGACAAATGATGATAATTCTTATGATATTAACTCAAAGGAATAAAATTATACAATAA
Source organism: Camponotus fellah (assembly GCA_030586385.1). Classification (NCBI taxonomy): domain Eukaryota; kingdom Metazoa; phylum Arthropoda; class Insecta; order Hymenoptera; family Formicidae; genus Camponotus; species Camponotus fellah. The sequence goes on from JAPIVC010000567.1 coordinate 20,657, forward strand.
ACCATAATAATCCAAGAGCTCGAAGAAGAGAATATATTGGATAAAAATGCATAGCGATTGGAAATGATTAGAACAGTGTGCCTACGATCTATTTATTAATAATAATATTATTTTGTAATTATATTAAATTTTTTATAATTTAGTACATTGTATTATATAAAGTATTAAGCACAAAAGTATTATGCTGGGATAAAAATTATAATAAAAATATATAAATAATGTTTATTTATATATTTAGCTATATTAGAATGGAACATATGAATTTTTTATATTTTATGTAAAGGAAGAAACTTAAATTATTTTGCAACATCTATATTTTTCGAATCTTAATTATAAAAACTTCAAAAAAATCAGTGATTAATTTGACAAATTCTGTACATGTATTAATAATTAAATATTTAATAATTAAAAAAATGATTGATAAAAATCAAAGATCAGTTTACTAATCAAGAAGAATCAAGAAGATTTATAGAAATACAATTAAAAATTAATATAATGAAATAAAGGTTCGTTAGATAAATTCACTAAAAAAAGAAAAAGATAAAAGGCTAGCGCAAAGGTAAAATTTATGCGAAAATCGAACGGTTATAATTTAACAAACTTTTAATTGATTTTTTGAAGCATCCGTTATTTTGTGTTATCCTTGCTTCTGACTTTTTTGACTTTTTTATTATCGTTTATTTTGAGTTGCGTTTTTCTTGAACTTTATTTATATTGCATCAATGACTGTTAACTTTATTTGTAATTTTTTGTTTATTTATCCGACATTGAAAAGGATTCGAATTGGATCGAAACGCAGCATTTGTCTTGTTTAAATTAAATAAACATTTCTTTTAGTTTGTTAAATTGTAACAACCGTTCGATTTTCGCATAAATTTCATCTTTGCGCTGGTCCTTGTAGCCTTTTATCTTTTTCTTTTTTTTAACGATTAAAAATTTTTTATCCCAGTTTTTATCCCACAGCAGCATTTTGTGTTTTGTAAATTAAAAGATATAAATATAATGATAAATATAGAAAAATATTTATTTCATTTTTGAATATTACAGTATCTTTCGCGATTGAATAATTTATTTACTATCAATTTACATACATAAGTATCTTGTTATAGGACACTGATGCTACCGGCATTTTGTGCACATAGCATGGAACAAAACCAGAAATTGTGCACGTTATATATTATTCTCTGAGAACATTCATGGACATTAGCTTTGTAGTTCACTTCCACCGTTTCAATGTCCATAGAGGGAGTATCGCTTTCAGAGATCATGTAAAAGCAGGCCATGACATCTCTCATTCTTCTCTCTGTTGGCATACTGCTAGCATTTTGCTATCTGGGAACGTGAGCACAAATTAGATCGACCATAGCTCGATCAAATTTAGCTTTACACCACTAGATGGAGAAATACTATATCGTTTTCTCGTATTCAATATTGGAGATTTTTACTATATATTTGCGATAAACGAGCTCTTCCAATATCAAACAATTTTATATCCATAATATTTTTTGAAATATTTCTCGAGTAGAACGTACCTGATAAAATGCAAAATTAAAATTTCTTTTCTTTTAAGATAAATACAGAGGGAGAGAGAGAAGGAGAAAGAATGATTATAATAGATTATATAAGATATTGCGGTTTTGTTTAATTTGCTTTTATGAATTAAAAAAACACAATTTTGAATATATATATATACAAAAATCACAAATTCTAAATTGTCATTTTTCTCATACTTACAATTAGCAAAAGAGGAATTATTAAATAATTTCACCTAATCGATCGCTAATGTGGGTATATATTTTTGAATTATGTCAGAGAATATAACGATCACGCACATTACCAGCTCATAGACATATATCGGTAACAAATAATGATGATAAGATAAATTTTATTTTGATAATTCCATTTATACACACACACGCGTACGCAAGCGCGTGCACGTACCACATTTATTATTTCAAATTATATATGCGAATCGTATATACCAATTATACGAGTTAATATTTTAACTACAAAAAAATTATCTTTAATTGACTTTATCGATTCTATTGATAAATATCACATATAAAATAATGGCATAAGTAGTAAAAATATAAATGATATGGATGTAGCAAGCACACATTATTTTGACGTTCCAAATTAATCATTTTTAGTCATATGTATTCTCAAAATGACTACAATTTGCTACATGACTTTATTTCAGTCATGAACTGACGATTATTTTGTTATTAATGTGATTAGTACATTGATTCCATAAAAAATCTTTTAAAATTTTTTTATATAAAATGACTTTCGAGATCAGACTTCAACAATTTTTCTCTCGACGCATACGTTGATTTGCGCACGATTCATGTTGTTTAATCACTTAAGTGTTCATTAAATTAATGCACAGTGAAAATATTAGCTATATCAAACGAGTGTAATTAAAGTGCCAAAAAATATACACATTTTTTATAATACAATTGACAAAATATATTTTTATAAAACACGAGGCAACGAAAGACATTATTTGTTAAAATTTTATATGATATTAGATGAATATATATTATGTAATATGATATTATATGATACTATTTGATATTATATGATATTAGAAGTTTTTTTTAATTTTCGTTTAAATAAAGTAAAAATAACAAATGTAAACTTGTGACTTATTTTCTTATCATAATTGTGTTTTCCAGCGTTTTCAAATAAAGCAGTTTAATCGATCCGAGATTCTTCTAAAAGAATAGAATGGCTGTAATTGTTCAATGATCTCTCGAATTGATTAATCTGCTTTATTCGATAACGCTATTAAATAAATTATTATGCTAAGAAAAGACGTCAAAAATATGATACATTTCACATGTCATGACGTCAAGAACCTGTGTGTACATTAGACCGTCTCTTTATGTCATGAAAACGTCAATTCGTGACATCAAGAATAGTCAGTGAATGATCAATTTGAAACGTCAAACTGCCATATGATTGTTACCTGAGAAGTAGCACAAAATATAAGGAATATAACGAGAGTACTAAAAACTGTCGCTAGATGGCCAAACTGAAAGTTCTTTCTCGTAATTAAATTTTGTTAAATTTTCTATATATACACGATGTTTGAACTAAGCATATTATAAGCAATATTCAATATATTTATATTTTTATATTTTTTGGAAGTAATCAATCCATAAAACGTTATATAATTCAAAAATTAATTAATCAATAATATAATAGTAATTCTAGATCTTTCATCAAAGAAAAAGAGAGATGTATGTTTTAAGCAAATTGTAAAAATAGAAACATAAAAATAGAAACATATCATGAAAGAATGTCAATCTAATAAGAAATTTGTGAAATTCTGTATCTTTTTCCTATTCAATTGCAAAATGCATTTAAATATCTATGTTTAAATATGTACATTTTAAATACTTACGTTTAAACATCTTTCAATATACTAAATAATAACTTCACAATAATAAAAAATGCCCTCTACAATATATATATATATATATATATATATATATATATATATATATATTCTTTATTTTATTCTTTAATACATAAAAATTCTCTTGGAAAATAAATTCTTTTTCTTTTTTATAATCATTTTTAATCTTCGTTTTCTCAATAAGCTGATAATTTAAATTATTTATCGTTTCTCATCACATGAAATTGAAATAGACATAAATTAAAGATAAAAATCGAAAAGATTCAAAGATCAAAGCAATAATAAATAAAAGAATCAATAACAGAATTTAACAGCAGATGTAATGTGTGGAAAAATATGTTCAAATTTCAAAAAAATAAAATAATTAAACGTTTTAATTCCTTCTTTGGCAATCCTGTTCAGTGACGTGAAGATCAAAAAAAAAATCTATTAAATAATATAAATAATGTCAAGTCAGCCATGAGTCATTACAAATAATATCAAATCTATTAAAATTACAATGTTAATAGCGCATCGGTTAAAATACGAAGACCAAGAAGTAAAAAGAAAAAATTAAAATTATAAATTAAACGCGTAATTATAACAATCTGTAACGAGATGCTAGAAAAAAATTTTAAAAAATTTTTTAAATATGTAAACTTGTAAAAATCGAGTTCATGTAGATTACAAGCTGATTGAAGCAATGTAGGTAATTCACAGTAAGGTTCAAAAGAGTAGAAGACCCGTGAGTGCATCATTCCTAAATAACACCATGGCAAATTTCGTATGAAACGTATTAAAAAATACATTTTAAAGAGCGGGTGTTAACTCCAATAAAAATACAAAAAAAAGGAAACAATGAGCGGTACTATTTGAATCTTCTATTATGTAATGTTTTACACACAGTAGTTGGTTGAAAAAATTAGCCGAAAGGGACAAAAGACAAGGACTGATCGCGCTTCTTATCTTTTCGTTTTTAATTTTCTCGAGCGATGATGTCTGTGTTGTTGCAAGTCAGTCAGTCTTGTGTGTAGCAAGCAAGATCACGTAGATTGCCTGTGATTGGTATCATTTAATAAAGACGCATTTCATATGAATAAAAATGTAGGCTCATGTTTTATTTATACTCAGCCCTTTATACATGGAACAGATATGCACAACGATTGATAATATAAAGAGAATTTATATAATGAATACAAGTGTGTTAATATAAAATTAATAAAATAGTAAATGTAAACATGTAAAAGAAATATTAAACATTTATATTACTTAGTTAAAAAGCCTACCTAGGATTGTCTCTTTTTTCACATATTATACAGAAATAAAATAAAATGAAGATGAGGAGATTGTGCAACAACCATGTGTGCAAGGAATAACAAGTGAAAAAGTGTAAAAAAAATAAAGGAAAAGGAAATTGAAAGGGAAGAAGAGAAGGGAAATAAAGAAAAAGAAAAATATAAAAAAAGCAGCATTAAACAGCGAAAATATAAATTGAAATTATATATCAGAGCAACATGATGATAGATTTAAATAGGGAAGGCTGCTAATGCACTGGAATAACAATCATTAAAAAGTTCAATATCGTTTTACAGATTCAATCCATTCAATTGTCTTTTTTGATATAAATCATTTTATAAATATCATGGTGGACGTGATAAGAATCTTCATTCACAACAACAATGTTATTGCAATCAAAGTCATGATCGTGATTAAGTCTGCTTGGTGATGACAGAATGTTACAAATTGCAACGCCTGATGATATTGTTAATGCAATATTGCAAAATTTTAATTTTTAAAGTGTTGGTTAGTCTACCCCACGTACAATGCATCGCAATCTTTACAATCGAACTTATAAACTACGTTACTCCGCTCAATTTTAAGGCGAGGATCTTTGCGAACTTTAATTAATTTATTGAGCTTGTAAAAGATAAAAAATAATTTATCGTATAAATGAACTGTATGTTTAAATTTCTCGGGAATATCATTAATAAATAGCATGATAAGAAAAGAAATTGCACAAAAATTATTATTTTCTCCATTTGCATTAGTAGTCCGGTAACGAGTCGAGTTTAGTAATACTTTTAAACGAGATTTTAAAGTCGAAAAGGTAAAATTAAGAGGATAATTTATTTACAAGAATATTAATCAACATTTCAAAATTTTTCTGCTGATAACAGAAGTGTGAAAGTAAAAGCATCCGATCAATAACACTAATAACTTTTTTTATTCTCTCGCATCTTGTTATAATTATGCATTTAAATTATAATTTTATTTGTTTTTTTTTTGCTATTTGATTTTCGAATTTTAATGATTACGCTGTTAACATTATAATTTTAGATTCGATTAGGTTTGATTATCTTAATTTGTAATGATTCATGGCTGATTTGACATTATTTCTATTATTTAGTCGATTTTTTATTTGATCTTCACGTCACTGAAGAAGAAGGGATCGAAATGTTTGGATTATTTTGTTTTCTGAAATTTGAATATGTTTTTTACACGCACACAAATTATATCTGCTAATTGGACCTATTATTGATCTTTTATTTATTATTATTTTGAGATAAATTTATGTGAAATCTACATTAAAGCATTTCATGGGTAGTATTAAGACGTGAATATAAAAGAGAAAGATTTTTATGTGAGTTAGAATGCGAAACAAATCTACACAAGCACCACTATAAAACAAAGAAAGACATATGAGCATTATTTTTCCATTATTTTTCAATTTTATTGTATTGACAATCATTACCTATTCTACATAAACGACGTCCAAAGAAATAAAATTAATTTAAAAGCTCGTATAAAAATTATGATAATTGATATAATTAAAAATATACTATGAACCTTTCTAAAGAGATATTTTATTTCATCTAAAATATTACAAATCGTACTGCTTTTATAAAAAATTTTTCTTAGAAAATTATGTTGGAACTCATTTATGGAATGCGTTTATATTTTTTTTCTTACAATAATTAATAATTCTTTTATAGAACTTATTTCTAAAATTATGATATACAAATTATGATACATTTTCTTTTTATTATTTTACTTTAAAAATACGTAAGAAAACGTATGGAAATATGCGAATTTTCAGATGAAGAGCTTCAGCATTTAAATTGCTGTAATACACTTTTTATTCAGTTTTATAAAATCTATTTTATTGAATAAAGAGTTCAAGAATTGAGTCTTTTATTTTTATATTCGTATCGTATTTTATTTTTATATTGATCGTATTTTTGAAGCCTACATCAGGATTAAATTCTAATTAGTCAATTATTTTAGGGTTTTAGCAACGAGAATGAGAGAGAGGAGGGAGGGAAGAAGAGAGAGAGCGAAAGAGAAAGAAAGAGAGAGGAGAGAGAGAGATAAAATGAGAGAGAGTGAGTGAGTTAGAAGGAAAAGATTGTAATCAATACTTAGATGTTCTGCAGAGTTGAGTGAAATTATTACAATTTTATGTTCTATAGAATCGATTGGACCAGGACAGAAATAATGTTGCAAAAATGATGCTACAATAAAAATATTAATAATTTATATTTGTCATATTTATTATACCTGCCTTGATCCTAATTTACTGCAAATATGCATTTACATTTAAATATTATTATACAAATTTTAATTTTTATAGACATAGATAATAAATACATGAAAAGAAACATATATAAATATATTCACACATTTTTACAAATACAATTTGAATGGATTATGTAGCTATCATTAATATAAACATGCATTTTTTTCTTAAAAACAAAATTTTTTGTTAAATATACTCTGATTTTAATTAATTTCTCATAATATTTTATTAGATTTTACTAAATATATTTATCAAATATATTTTTATATATTTTAATAATAAAACACAGTTCACATATACAGGGTGTCTCGCAACTACCGCTCAATATTTTAAAGATAGATTCTCTGACCAATTTAAAAACGATTTTTCCTCAGCGAAAATACCGAAGAAGATCATTATTTTTTGCATATTCCTAATTTTTGTCATGATGTATCTTTCTAACTAAGCCTTAAATTAAAATTCTATTAAAGTAAACTCTACCTAAAATTAACTAAAGAATGTGATTTTAATATTTTATTCCCATAAGGCTTAATTTGCGAAAAACCCTTTATTTTCAATCATTTATAACTCGAAAACTATTAGTGCCTCGACATTTTCGCTGAGGAAAAATCGTTTTGAAATTGGTCAGAGAATCTACCTTTAAAATATTGAGCGGTAGTTGCGGGACACCCTGTATATACACGTATAGAAGCGTACATTCCATAAAAGTACCATTTTTTGACGCTAGATGGATTAATATTACAATGCTTTCTCGTAACTAAATATCGCTTACGACTAGTATTTATTCTGCAATGCAGTATACCTCTATATTGATTACTTTATATCCATAATACATTTTTTGGATGTTTTTATAGTTAGGGTTACCTTATCGTAAAGCCAAAAATAATATTCTTGTAAGATAAGTGTGTGATGCATGATTCCTATACATTAATTTCTTTTTTTCTTTGAAAAATCAATAATTTCATCTATGCGTTTTCGGTTTTGTTTCGATACATTAAAAATTTGTTCACACACACACACACACACACACACACACACACACACACACACACACACACACGTATTGAATTTTATTAAATATATTTATTTAAATTTTAAATAATAATAAATTTTAATAATAAATATATTTTATTAAATATATTTATTATTCTTTATAAATTGTATAGTATAGATATATATTTAAAACAGAGCTGTCCATACGTTTCGCACATTTCAGCCGATTTCTATGAGCCAATGCCTATCTTACTTTCGTCTTGAGATCTTTCCAACGAGTTGCCTAACAATTATAAGTAAGACATGCAGCGTCTGTCTCAAGTAGGCCGTATCTGTAATGCAATTGCATATCCTACTGTCAAATATTAATGCTCTAAAAACGTAATTTACTTAAAATCTATTTAAATAATTAATTCAATAACCAAGTTTCAATTTCCGATTATTAATTACATTTTATATATATATATATATATATATATATATATATATATATATATATATATTAGTTCTGCTTATACAATGGTTATGATTAAATGCTTTATTAATTTTAAGGATAAATTAAGCATGCAGAATTAGTCTTAATATAATTTATATTAATTTATAATTTATTATATTGCAAGACAAAGTACATATAATAAATATTGATGGTAATGAAGCCTATAATCTTAAGTTTCATTAACTTAGAATTTGCAAAAAAATTTTTTTCAATTATTCTTTTAATTATATAAAAATTAATATGTATTTTGTAAATTAATGAAATTCCAAATTCCTCTTAACATCAATTACAAATTAGTAATATATATACAATGTATGTACATAATTAATTGCATTGATTTTATATTCATTCTTTAATAACTAATTTTTTAATAGTATTTAATATTTTTTATTTGTGTAAGCTTTTTTCCTGTTATATACAATTTCGATATTTTTTATGTACTTTGCGTATTTTCTTTTCTCCTTTTGAAGTTCTTTTTGTAAAAAAATACTGGAGAGAAGAAAGTTTCTTTATTCGCCGCTAGATGGATAAGAGATCGAATAGTTTCTTGCAGTTAAAATTCATACATTTGCTTATATATATCCTACATTAGCGTACTATCTCTTATAAGCAATATTCATGGAAATTTATATCCATATGTATTTTTGGGAGGTAACTAAAAATTTTTCCCGTAATGTATCTCAAAAATTAATTCATTGATAAAATCGAACAGAAATATTGGGTATTAAAACAACTCATCGTGACATTGTCGTTACAATTGTCATTCATATTTATTTATTATACAAAATTTCAATGAACTTGTGGAAAGGTGTTTCATCTCGAGCCAAATGATAAGAATATATCACCTGGAATTTTAATATTGATGAAGTAATCGAGAGAGACAAGAGAAAGATTTATAAAATTTAAAGTTTAAGTAAATTTAACTTATCGGGAATTCAACTGTAGATCATCATCAGAAACACTAAATATTATTATTTAAGGCACATAAAAATCCACGTTATAATAAGAAATAATGCTCAATAAGTCAATCAATTTCAAGCGTAAGAAATAACTTCATAAATTGTCATAAATATAAATTCAGACACACGAAAAAACGTAATAATTTCAAATTTTGTTAATTCTTTTTGTTAATTTATATGTGTTATAGATGTATCTCTTAATATGATGATAAAATTTATTACTAAAATAAAACTTAAAACTTTGCGAGAATTTTTTTTCAAATTGTATATATTAAATATATAAATTAATGGAATTCCAAATCACGATTACAATCGATAAATTAAATAAATTGATATAATATACAATCAATTAATATATTTCAAAAAATTCGTTTTTAACGTGTTAAATCAAGATATTAAATATTAGACATTAGTACATGGGGATATTAAATACTATTAAACTTATTTTTTTTACATAATAGATATAACATAAATCTATAAATATGTATGTGTGTATGTGTGTGTGTGTGCGTGTCTGAATTTAATTATATATATATATATATATATATACTTACATTCTTACATACTGGTATAATCAATACATATGTAAGCATTGACATCAATTCTTTATGCTTTTATAGAATTAACGAAACATTACATTATAAATAGAACTGCTTAATGTTATTGTTACAATGTACGGAAGTTATAAAATGTGTGTGCTATTATTATATACTGTGTATTCGCAATATTTGTCTCCGAAGAATATTACAAATATGTCATTTAAACAACATTTTACTATCAAAGAGTAAAAGTTTGATCTAACATATAAGAGTTTTGTTAATTCATTTTTCAATTTGTAAAATTTTGTATATATTTATATAAAATATATATAAAATATATTTATATAAAAAGAAATTTATATTTTAATCTTTATTACAAATATCTTAACTATTTTTGTATTAATTTAGATTTAATGTCAGTCTTACTTAACACAGAGTTATCAGATTTTTGCCAAGAAAAGAGCAGTCTCAAAACTGCATACAGTCCACTCAGATCACCAGACAGGCCATGCCAGAGGATCCAAAATTGCTAGAAAACTGGAAATTAATTGAGTTGAAGAAAATATACCGCAAATATTTACACGTTATCAAGAGAATATGTTTTTAAAATACGTTTTCCAATAAATTATAATATATTAAATAGAACTACAAATCTTTAAGTTATATCTTCGAATTTATAATATTTATGATATAACTGATATTTGTATATATCAATGTATGAAATTAAAATAATTTTAATAATTGTTTATAGTTGGATTGTGATAATATTATAATTTCTAAGTTACTTCCTGAAAATGGCGCAGTATTCGACTTTAAATTGTCATCCAATAATATCGCATATATTGACAGCTTGAATTGCAATGCACGAAATTATCTATTACTAGGTAAAATACCCATTATATCATTAATATTCATGATCATATTCATATCATTATTATTATTTATAAACGTATCTTAAATCATATCTTTATATATAGAATGTATTATTAATTAGATATAAATATGCATATTTGTAAATAGAATGTACCAATAATATATATTAATATCTATCATTAATAATAATTAATAATAGAAATAATAATTAATAATATATTTCTGTATATAATTATCGCACGAAATTTACGTGAGAAATTGACAAAAATACGACAAAAGTTCCATTTATAAATTGTAAAATTTCATTAGAATTTGGAATTCTAATAATGAAGCTAGTTATAACATATTGGACAAGTCAATTTAAAAATTATAACGTGATTTTTTTCATGTTACTTTTGGAACTCTATTGAGCCACTCTTTCACGACGTCTGTGAGTTTTTCCAACTAACATCATGCTTCTTGAACGTCATCCTGACTTGATTTAACTGTTACTGTCGGAATCATCAATAAAACACTGGGTTTAGGGCACTCTCTGTAAATACAATCAATGATTTAGGATATTTTATAAATTCTGTGTAGATTACATAATCTAATTTACTTTAATATTAAATATTAAAAATAAATTAAAGAGATTAAATATAAAAAAAGTTATTAATTTAATTTAAGTCATTAAAATCCTATCAAAATTGATAAATCAGAATTTCATTTTGTTGAAGTTAAAAATATTGTATTGTGTTATAAAAAGAAGATTTAATAAAAATTTAAAGCCTTACCGGAATCGAGTTCTCGAACGAAGCGTTTTCTGATTGCATGCAAAGATACTCTGATGACTTTTATTAATATTACGTCAACGATCTTCCTGGAATAATCGTTTCATCTCGTGTTCCAAATCATTTCTTGCACGCTTTCAGATAAAATACCGAGTGTATAGTAAGCAATTCCATAATACAGATCAATCTTACTGGATAATTTATTCCACTGCTTCCTCTCCCTCTGTTTATTCATTAAAAGAAAATAAAAATTATTTTTCTCTATTTTTACTGCGCTTTAAAAATTTTCTATAAGTATAGATTTCTTTTTCTACTATTTTTATAACGATTCTTTCTTTCTCTCTCTCCTGCCGTAGTTATTATAGATATATGCCAAATATATATACATTTATATTTATCAATATTAATAAATATTGAAGTAATAAACATAAGTGAAATATTGAGTAATGAATATAAGTGAAATATTGAGTAATGAATGTAAGTGAAATATTGAATATGAAATATTGAGTAATGAATATAAGTGAGTAAAAATATATAATTTTAATTAGCGAAATTTAATGCATTGAAATAAAGATAAAGATAAAAAAGATAATCTTCATAATCTCTAATTAATCTTAATTATCTTTAATCTTTAATCTTAATCTTTGGTAAAAAAATTATATTTCAATATAGGATTACAAAAATAAATATTAATTAATTACTTTCATTAGTAAGAAAATCGAATTGATTGAAATTGACAATGGTTTTTTAAAAATATATAATGGTTTTTAAAAATATACCTTCTAATGAGCTATAATACTTTTCATCAGTTGTTCGATCAGCATACTCTTATGATGCAAATTTATCACTGCCATTCTACATATATTTCTTCGTTCTTCTCCATCACAAATTCTTCTATTGTTTTTCTCACACTTCTTGTAATCCTTCTTACATCACAATTCTTATCATTCTTGTATCATCCATGATTGATTAGATTCAGGTAAAACGTGGTTATTTTTTGCATACTCTCCAATGCTTGTAAAATTCTAACAAGATAAATCATTATATTATAAAAATAATAAATATAAAAAAATTATAAAAATAAATTATAATTTAAAAATTATAAAAATAAATTATAAAAATAATAAATATAAAAATAAATTAATTTGTATAATTCTTTAAATTTTTTTAAGTATTATCTTTCTTTTAAATTATAACAAAAATAACATTTTTCTTTCATAATAGTTAGTCATCGTAATATCGATATGATTTCTCAAAAAATTGATATTTTTATTTATGTAAGTTTGTAGTTTGCTTCTACAGAGAAAAAAGAATTATTTATTTTCAGCCTTTTATTTATACCTATTATCGTCATCAATATACCTCATGAAGTCTTGTAATAAGAATAGCGAAGATTTTGATCTGCTCTTTCGTATTCTGACAAAAATCTTTCCACTCTGATTTGGTCCATGTCAGAATTATTAAGCCAGGTTCTAATAAAGATGCAACACAAACTAAATACGGTAACAATAGTGGGCGAACTTCCAATTTTACAAGCTTGGCGATAAATACAAATGAATTCCTCGAGCATAAGTTGAAGAGAGTCCGTGATCAGCATATTTGATGAAATGCGTTTTTTGATGAATATTATTAGTGCATCTCCAAATTTATTTGGATTTGAATCTCCAAATTTATTTTCGCTACACAATCGGCTTCATGGAATAAAAGGATGATTCGGCTTTCCAAGTTGACTTCTACTTTTGCTGATTTCTAGAATGTAAAATTGTTTTCTTTATAATATTCATCACTTTATCACACATTTTATATAAGAATATTTGTTATATGTATTGAAAATTTATTAGATTTTATAAAATTAATTTAGATAAATTTAATTTTATAAAATTCACTTTAATTTCATAAAATTTAATAAATTTTAAATATTTAATTTATAAATTTTATAGAATTTATTAAAATTTATTAAAACAATATAAATTTTTATTATTTAAAATCTGACCGTTTCAAACAATCCTCGATGACCCAGGAATTTTGATGCATCCAAATCTCAGCAATGTCTGATATTGTTTTAAAATGGCGACAGCATAATTGTACCTTTTCATTAAGTCGACAGTCAATGGTAATGTCTTAAAACAGGGTGATTTGATACAGACGCCATCAATTTATTTAGATATGCTCTAAAATTTCAAAATTGTTACTAGAAAGTTATTTCCAAGATTTCACATGTAATATCAATAAGAATAAGATATAAAGAATGAATAAAATGTTAGCACAATCTAATAATGATAATTCATTATATTAATGAAATTTTATTTAACCCAAAATTAAGGTATAAAAAGTATTCATATGTATCAATATGTCTAATGCATCTTTTATCTTATTCTTATTACTTACTTATGTCTTAATATATTTACACATTTCGATTTATACATTATTATAACATAAAAAGCTTTTTGGCAAACAGTTAAATTAATAAGAAAACTTTCTACAGACAGTTGCTGAGTTTTTCTCTTTAAATATCTCAATAAACGTTACCTTTCCACCATCTGGAGCTTTAATTATTTCTAACGAAGTTAATTAATAATTTAAAAGATCTTTTGTTTTATCTCAGAAATAATTTGTGCCTCCAGTTTTAATTTTGGCATAGTTGAACCATAAATAAGGCTATTTCTTTGTGAATTTTTGTCATTGTAAGACTTCCTGAAATAAATAAAATAATTATTAGACAAATTATTAGAAAAAAATATTAATTTGATTTATTTATTTAAAAGAAATAAAAATAATTTTTAGAACTTTTTTATTACCTTTTGCATGCGATGCTATAGTAATTTGTCGAGCAGGAATGTTTACGAGTAAGTCATACAGATTTGTTCTTGACGATATCGAGCTATTATTGCAGCCTGCCACATAATATGATCTCTGTATGCAACAAAAATAATAATTATTAAACAATGCAATATAATATTATCTATTAATTATATAAATATAATTACTAATTAATGCTTTATAATAATTAGTAACAACAAAAATGACATTGATATTGACTCCTGCAGTCCATTTAGAAATGAAATTATCTATTTTATTTATATTTTCTTATTATAAGATAATTTTTATAGAATAGATATCTTTAATTTTCAATTAATTTATCATTTACTAAATCAATCCAGGAAAGAAGATTATCAATAACTTTTCTGTGTTTCATTATAATGCAGGAAATATTCTTACCCATTTAAGAAATTATTTTAAATTGTGATGATATATAATGACCTTTTTTTCAATAAAAAAGGAGTAAATCAAAATCGTTTCTAATTCAAATGTTTTAATCAATCCTTTGACATTGGCACTAACTGCAAATCGATAAGTACTCAAATCATCAGAAACAAGTACCCTTCTTCTGTGTCAAACACGATCCTTTTGTAAACACAGAAAGATATAATTGCAGAATCTCCTTTGATTTTCCTTGTGATACATCTTATTAAGAACTCATGACTAGCACTTCATACTTTTGTAGATTAAAATTCCTTGCAAAAGGAACCAATGCACTGTTTCACCTGAAATAATTTTGAAAACAAGAAATATGAAAATTTTTGAATTATATAATAAAATACTTCTTTTGATAAGAAAGATAGAAACTTTTATATAAATACTTACTTTCAGTAATTTATCCAAAGTCGAATACTTCACTGCAATGTATATAAAACCAATCACGGCCATGTCTCGCACACACAAATACATGAGGCGAAATGTGTTCTAATTTCATATTGCATTTCCTTGTGACTCTAGTCTTCTGAGTCTTCTAGTCTTTCCGTTACTGCAGGATACAACCATGTCTACAAGATATCTCCGTTCCAACCTTTCTCTAGAATTTTTATTCCAGTTTAAGCATATTAAATAATATAAATAATATAAATAAAATTAAATAATTAAATAAAAATATTTAAAAATATTAAATATTTCAGAATTTTTATTCCAGTTTAAGCATATTAAATAATATAAATAATATAAATAAAATTAAATAATTAAATAATATAAATATTTAAAAATAGTTCATGAAAATAATTCACTTATATATTTTTAGACTCATTTACTACTTTTATCATAGAAAATTAGGATATTATACCTATTATACTACAATAAAATAAATCCGTTAACAGTGCCATTTATGGAATCTTTCTGAATAATTAACAAGTAATTAACAATAATAACACTGTTGAAGGCAAGATATTAAAATACTCACCTTTATATCTTGATAATGTGTGAAATTATCATTATATTTTCTTTTTTAATAAAATAATTATCATTATATTTTCTTTTTCAATAAAATAATTTCATATTTGCATTATTATAAATATTATCAATTTAATAGCAATTTGTCGAAATAAGTCAGCTATTGTCTTATCATACACAATATGTTTAAAAATGTTAAAGTCCAACACGAAAAAAATTTTTTTTAATAAATATATCTCACACAAACAGAAATCGAGGTTAGGCTTAAAACAGTCGACATGACAGTTGAAAGTCAGTTTAAGAGAGTGGAAGGGAGAACAGGAATCCATACGTGACGCATTTCCTGAATTTAAAATGTTTTTTTTGAATAGATTTAATATTTTATTTAAATAAAATATATTTTGCAATTTATTTATTTATATCTTTTTTGAAAAATATAGCTAAAAAGAAAGTTATTAGTATCTTCACAATTTCATTCAAATGAAATTTAGACATGTTATTTTCATATAAAAGTATAATTTAAAAAACGAAGAAATAAATTAAGTAAAAAATTTGCTGCAATTTTTACAACTTTGTGATACATGTATTGTTCAATTATTCAATTCGCGAGAGATCTTTTTACTTTATTTTGGTTCGCAATTTTCAATTTAATTTGATTTTTTTTAAATTTTAAATTCGAAAAATATTAAATACATATATTAATAAAAAATAAATATTAAATTAGCTTTAATATTGAAATAGATAATATAAATTTATTATATATAAGTAGAAACAATTATTATTAATACATAAGTATTTTATTTATTTACATTTAACATTCATATATTATCTAAGTATTTTATTTATTTACAATTTTTATTAATTTAATAAGTATTTTATTTATTTACATATAACATTTATATATTATCTAATAATGACTCAAAATAATAAGGAATCTCTCATAAAACGAATGTAACTGAATAATACATATATATCGAGTATACATTTAGCAATTTAGCAATTTATTCAAATTACTATTTTATTTCTATTTTAAAAATATAAGAGTAAGTTTTATATCGCAAATATATATGCAAAAAAATTCTATGTTAAAAAAATTTTATAGAACAACTTTTGAGTGAAATGCACTTAATATTATATTATAATAATTATGTTCGATCGATATATACAGACATATATACAGGGTGGCCCCGAACGTTCCAGCCAGACTTTGAGATCTTATAAGAAATTTAATTCTGAACAAAAAATTTTCTATAAACATGGGTCGAAAAATGCTTCCTTAAGAAGTTATCCCTCAAAAACCTCTGATGAAGGAAAAGCAAAAGGTGAAAAGAAAATGAAATAAAAAGAAAATAAAACTAAATAAATTTCTTGAAAGAAACGATAAAAATAAAAAATAAAAATCTTTTTCTTTTATGAAAATAAAATAAGAGTTAGTTAAAAAAAAATTATTTTATGATAAATAAAAGATATGTCGATATATCCTGAAGAAAACATTCTTATAATCGAAAAATCATCCTTTAAAGCATTAAAAAGATTCTATTTTCTTCAAAAATAATTTCTTCCATTTAAATGCCACACACAAAATGGAACCGATATTATTGACCCAATAAATCCTGCGGAAAATATTCGGAATTTGCTCAAGAATATCATAGACATATTTCAAAGACATCAGGTTGTTGAAAGAGAGAGAAAGAGAGAGAGAGAAATGACTCCAAAATTAATATTCTCTTATGAATGTTTTTCCAAAAAAATTGTTAAAAACATTCATAAATAAAAACTTTAAATATGAAAACGGTCAAACGAAATGCAAAGTTTAAACAAGTGTGTATAATATACGTATTGACTTCTATCGATGAGAAGATATTCCTATGTCATGTATAATCAAAATAACATTTATGACACTACGTATCTTGCATGTTTATAAACTAAGCAACAGCGCCGTCAGTGTATGATAGTCTCTTAAAGCAGTAAGATCGCGATTGAATGTGTAGCCTTTCGATTTTAAATCTATAACCTAGCTCACTAAATAAGGTAAGACACTAAACAAATGTTCAATAAAATATTTAATTTATGTATCTCTTTTCCTTTGAATGCGTACAAAAATGTGTGAAATACCAAGCAACTATTTTATATCTTAAAAATGATTTCTCTTGAATTTTAAATTGATATAGTTCCTTATTGCAAGTACTATTTTCATTATCTGCATATATTATGGCTGATGAAGATTTAGATGTGTATTGTCCTAGCATCATTTGACTATTTTAATAAGCAGAAAATCTAAGCCAAGTTTCATTTAACGATATAAATTTATCGTGTGTTTAAAATTTTATACTATAGCTATACAATTATCTTAAAGACGTTTAATATTACTTGTGATCTGTTCTTAAAACACATTTTTTATAATGAAATCGATGTTCTCTAATGTTACGTGCGTGGAAAATGTTAAGTTAAAAATGTAACAAACGCAAATAAAGAACGAGTAATAGATTAATATTTTGTTCCAAAAATGCGTATGCCATGACGTACTAATATAAGTTCTTTTAACATTTTCTCACATCTGATCCAAATTGTTACATCAACAAAGTTTTAAATAAATTTGATTTCGGCACATATTTATTGTATATCGTATAATGTTCGTTTTTCATATATTTCTTACTGTAAACTAAATTTAAGAAGGACGTATAAACTTTGAAGATATCATGTTAGTAAACATACAATCCATATCACGTATAAAATCCGTATAAAAAAAAAAAATTGTTGAAAATATCTCTTTATCTCTCATACATTTTAATGCTTCTATATCGCTAAATTTACAATACATATTTAAAGAAAGAATTAAAATTTTTCAAATATGTGATGTATGCAGAATGCCACAATATGCGAGACATAAAAATATATAATTTTACTAGAAGAAACCTTAAAGATAACCGAATATGAGGAAACTAACAATTATATTTATTGTGTTATTCTTTTCGGAATTACCTAAATTACATTCTTCATATATGTGTCTCCTTGTATATAAATTAAATGCATAAATAAATTCAAGACAAATATTTTATATATTGTTTATACTTGTTAACAAAATTATCACATAGATAATTTCATGTCAAATTTTCGCATATCTTCAAATAAGTATAACTTCGTCAAAAATGGTCGTAACTGAACAATTTCTTTTTCATTCTCGTCCACATTCCCGTTCTCCAACACACACATACACAGACACGCACACACACATACACACGATGCGCCAAATCCGATCAGCAATGACGGAGCAAATTCCTTTTTGACGGAGTTATACTTATTTGAAGTTATGCGTAAATTTGACATGAAATTACTTATACGATAATTTTATTTACGAGTATATAAATGAGAGTTGTGTATATTCATTTTTTATTTAGTAGCGTTATATATTTATTAACAATATATATAATAATTTTATTTTAATTAATCCTATTTTCTAGAATTGATATAAAATATCATGTGTGTTTTTCCACACAAATGTCGAAAAATCGAAGCCAATTCGCATAATATTTGTAAATTTGAAAATATCTTGTTTCTAACAAAGAAACGTTTTTATAGATATCCGAAAGAAATTTAACATGATATTCATAAAGCTATTATTTAATAGTTTAATATACATGACCGCAATGACAATAACGAATCCTACTAATGTTGAAGAATCGGATGTCGTGTGGCGCAATGCATTGAACTACAATTTGTCCAACACTATATTGCCATTACATTATTCAATACAAGTTGTATTTCCCACTGATCTGCCTTCCCTTATCAGCGAATGTGAAACCACTATTTATATTATGTACACAACACAACACATAAATTTTTATTTACCGAATTCATGGAATATATCAAAAATGGGCTTAAGACAAGTATATAGCAAAATAGACTATAAAATTAAATTACCAATATATTATGGGAAAAACAATATTGTCATGTTCGACTTCGATGAAGTTTTGTTACCTGGTACATATCTTTTGAGAATGGATTTAATTAATAATTTTACAACAAACTCTTCTGAAATTTCGTTTATAAAGGAAGGAGAAGATATATGGTGAGTAAAAGTATATTAAGATATGAAAACAAAACTCTTAAATACTTTATGATTAATATGCAATTATCTAAAAGAAAGAATTATTTCCATCATAATGTTAAAATGCAATAGGTTAATGACAGATATCCAAACAAAAAACCAGCAAATATTTCCGTATTGGAACAACCCAGAATTGAGAATTCGTTTTGATATTTCCATAAAGCATCATCGACGCTACACAGTTTTGTCAAATATGCCGATACAAATGTCTAAACCGGAGCAAAATAATATGACGTTGACATATTTTAGCTTAACTCCTTTGATGTCCATAGATAGTGTAGCATTAGTCGTAACTAGTTATAATCGGATCATTAATATTAATGATAAAACTGTTAGTGTATTGCACAGACCGCAATTGAAATTGCAAGAAATGGAATTTTCACTGTATATTATTGAAAAAATTACTAGATATTTAAAAAATAATTCGATGCGTGTCCCTGAAAAGACTTATGATTTGTTTGAAAAGAAAGTGGATCATGTAGCAATCTTGGATTTAAAAGATGAAGTCAAACAGAAATTGGGATTTGTTTTTTACAGGTAATATGTATATATAATGAAAGATAGATATATTTACTGAAGTAAAATTATATTAGTAGTCAAAATTTTTCATGTATTAATCATGTATAATGACTTTTAGAGAAGCAGATATCATTTACGATGAAAATTTAGATCCTATCGCATGCCAAATGAGAATTACGCAGTTAATAGCACGTGGAATGGTACAAAAATATATGAGTAATCTGTTGAGTCCATCTTATTGGTTTGATCAATGGTTAAACGAAGGCTTTAAAATATATATGGAAACATATATCATCGAGAAGGTTATTTTATCACTAACGCCATTTGAATACGCAGTCAAAACAATTAACAGTTTAGCATTGTACACAATTGCTAAATATTTCTACAAATTTTCTTAAATATAAAAAATAATGATAATCCAAATCTTTTAAATTTCTATAAATGTGATAAAAGGAATTTATAAGAAATAAATATATATTTTTATATATGAAAATTATTATGAAAATATTTACACACATATTATTTTTTAGCAATTAATTAACATACTATGATGCTAGTTTTTATATGTACCAAAAACATTTTCTCTCTGATTAATTATAGTTATGATTATATTGAATTGATTTTAGGCTCTGCCAAATTTCCGGATGATGGATTTGTTTGTAGTTCAAGTTCAACATGAATTACTCGATCTAAACACTTATATCATTATAAATTCTATAGAATATAATAGCTATCCTGAAAATTATTACTCCTTTCTTTCCCGCAACAAAGGTATGCATAAGTAAATAATTATAAATTTCTGAATGTTCATTTCACAAAAAGTGGGAAATCATTTATATAAAGAAATTTATTCGTAAAATTTTTTACATTTTTATTCTTATTTTATTTTATTATAATCTTTGCGGTAAGAATATCAAAAAGAATATAATATCTAACTTTTTGAAACCAAAATGAATATTTTACTAGATATTTTATGGTTTATGTAAAATTAAGATATTATTTTAAGCCTCATAACTAGAAAAGTACTCAATGAAACAATACTTTATTATAGTGTTTTGGAAAGCTATTGAGGCAAGCTAAAAGAATATGTAAAAGTATATAAGGTGTCCCATTTAAAAAGTTGGAGGTGACCTTCACGTGAACTTCAGGTGACTTCAATGTCAAATTAATCAAATGGCATCATCTTATGTCCCCCTTCAAGTCATACAACTTTTGTCCGAGTCATTTTCCTTCAAACGTTGATCCTGAAATGTTATGAGAGTGGAACTTTTAAAATGGGACACTGTATATATATATTATGATTTTTAGAATATATTTAACATTTTTTTAGCTTATTTAGATTTAACTGCACAAGCATTTAGTTTAAGTTAAAAATATATTTATTAACTTATACACATTGTGATAAAAGAATTTTAAATATGTATATTAAATCACTTTTTTTATTTCAATTATCGTAGGTTCCATTATATGGCGCATGTTAGAATTAACATTGTCGCCTGATATATTTTCAAAAGGTATCGACATATATTTAAAAAATCGGTGAGTATAAGGTAATGTAATAATGTTTATACATATATCATAGAGATAAAGAAAATATTTTAATATATAATAATTTTGTATAATGTATTTTCTGTGTTATTATTTAAAAGTCATAAATGTTTGAAGAGACTCAGATTTATATTATTATTTTATATTCATAAATTTTTGTCAAGTGAATTTCAACTCTAATTTTTTTTAATAAACATACGAGATTGATATTATAGTTTATAAATTACAAACAATTCAAATTAAATAATATTTCAAGAATCAAGTTTTACAAATATATGCAAAACATACACTGAAAAAAAAGTAATGTTGAATTAACAACATCAGTGTAATTGGAATTTATTTTATTAATACAATAACATTTTTAATCAAATCAATATATCATGTATTGATTTGATTAGTCTGATGTTGTTAATTCCCTTTTTCTGTATGTACAATTTAAAGCTTTAACCTTTGCAATGTGAAAATTAAATTCATTATTAAATTCATTATTAAATTCATTTTTTACTAATTATAAAAAATTATGCCATTTTAAATCCTATAGATTCAGTGAGGTTAATGCTATAACATCCAGTCATTTATGGAGCGCTATGCAATCTGTAATGAATGCATTAAATTACAAGTTAGATTTTAATATAAAAACCATGATAGATTCATGGGCTACACAGAGATATTCTTTCGTATTAGAAGTAATGCGAAATTATTCTAGCAATACTTCAATTATATCTATACGATTTTATAACAAAATGAAAGAGGAACAATATTATATACCTGTTACTTATACCACGGAGTCAGAACTCAATTTTACTATAACTTGGACAAATATTACTTGGCTAACACCATGGCATCCTCAAGAAATTAAGTTCTTTTTTGAAGAAGATCAGTGGATTATTTTCAATTTACAACAAATTGGTAAATATTGAATGATAAACACTTTGTTTATTATGTTGCGAAACACTGTACACATTATGTTTGTAGCCAATATTAATTTGAATTTCAAAATTCCTTAAAGATACGAGCTTCTAAGTTTATTCAATTATCATATATCATATATGATATGAGAAAACATACTATGATAATATTGAAATTTCATCAAATGCAATATAATCGATATATTTTTATGTCTTACTATGATACGCAATTCTACCGTTATTGTGTTAAATGATAAATATGAGAAAGAAAATATTTCGAAATATATTTAATCAACATAAATCAATTATAAGATTCTAATAACCGACCAAAAATTTATTGTATAATAGGGTACTATCGCGTCTATTATGATACTGAGAATTGGCAAAAAATTGGGCGATACTTGAATTCTAAAGAATATGAGAATATACATGTTCTCAATCGAGCACAAATCATCGATGATGCATTCCATTTTGTGGTAGAGAAGAAACTTAATTTCTCAGTATTTTGTGAAATTGCGAAATATTTGTCAAAGGAAAGAGATTACATAGCATGGTATCCTATGATCAAAGCTTTTGAATTTATGTCGAATATTTTCGTATTTTCATACCATTATCCGCAATACCAGGTAAACATATTAAATTTTATCAAAAAATTACCTACCAAGCTAATTAATTATAATTTAATACAACGATTTCACATCACAACAGTGAAATAATTGAAAAATAGATATGTAGTGACTTTATAAAAATACTAAATATATATATGTTTGAAAATATAATAAAGAATTTTAAAGAAATCGGAAACAATTTAATTATATATTTTTACTTAACTTTATTTATGTATCAAATGTCAAAAATTAGAAATGGTTTGCACGTTTATTTTTTTAAATAGTCATGTTTTATAAATTTAGAAATTGTTATATTGCTATTTTCCTAAAATACTAGAACTTTAGATTTTATATTATATTCAATGTTGTATGTGTGTGTGTGTGTGTGTGTGTGTGTGTGTGTGTGTGTGTGTGTGTGTGTGTGTGTGTGTGTGTATATATATATATATATATAAATATATTACATTATATTCAATTTTAGAGTATTTTAAAATACAGTAACAATTATCTACTTTATATTAATTTTTTGCGCAGTAGAATGTTTACGGCGAGTATTAAAAATGTGCAAACATTTTACGGAAATTGGCTTATAATTTTCAGATAATTTTGTTACATTGTATAGCTTGTAATAATCCATTTGTAAATATTTGTTTTATAAAAATTGAGATATTTTACAGATTTGAAATTTAAAATCGATATTTGATATGCAATAGATTTAAATTAAGAAAATAATTGATCATAATATAGTTAATTCGTCGATATATAAGAGAGTTTAGTCATCGATATATGAGATATAGTCCAGATACTAAGTGATACAAGATTATCTAAACTTGATTTTAGTAACATATAATAGATTTTAAATGTAGATAATATGACCTATTGCATCATGTAATTACATTTAAAGTAAATCAAATCTATATTATATATATATATATACATACTTATATATAAAAGAAAATACCAAAGTCTTTATTTCTCAAACTTTTATTTTTCTGACGTATATCACTTGATATTTGAGCGAGTGATATATATATTGAAATATACGTATTAAGAATGTAGATACATTTGGATATAAAATACGTATACATTTATTCAAATAAGAGATCGGCTAATTTGATTAATACAATACTTTTATATAACATAATAATTGATGCTATAACGTCATGAATTTATTAAAATAAAATTCTAGTAAAAATGTGTTTTTGTTTTGCACATATATATAATATCTATTCTTTAAATGTGAAAGGATTAAATAAAGAGATATATTATATTTCTTATTTTAATACTAGAAAGTGGTAAAAGAAATGGAATTTTTGACATTGTGGAATCTATTTGGAAAACATAATGATCATATTGAATATTTAAACCAAGAAGTTGCAAAGTGGAAATGTATTGCTTATGTTGTTTCATGTATAACATTGGCCCATAATCGATTGCAAGAGCATCTGAATAATACTGAACAAAACAAGTAATTCTCTTTATAATACTCTTTATAGGAATATTTTAGGAAAATATAGATATATATTAATTAAGAATATTTTATGAAGATAATATATATATATATATATATATATATATATATTTTTATATTTTGAGATATTATTTATTATATTTAAAAAATTATTTATTATTAAAACACTAAAAAATTTAATAACACTATTTGGATAGAAAATTTTTACCTTTTCCGGACTGTCTTTTGTAGATTGTCGCCTGGATGGAAGAGGTGGACATACTGTAATGGTTTGAAATTCGCAGATAATAATACATGGAATCAAGTTATTAGTAACATGAAAAAAATTGATCCTATGATTTTTGAATGTCTAGCTTATAGTGATGATTCTAGTATAATAATACATTATTTGCGGACACAATTATTTGACTTTATATTTTATATAGCTAAACGTTCTAAACCAACAGAGCGAGATTTTGCCCTAAATGCTCATATTGTCCTTTTTACTCTTGCGAGAAATACGATATTTCTAGATCACATATTAAATAATTTCAAATATATTGTACATGGGTAACGATATTATTTCATAAAAATATATATACAGAGATTCGAAAATTTATTGTTCTTATTAATTACAAATATTAATTAATTCTAAATGTATTGTTTTGTTGAAGGAAACTCAATGAGATTCATAAGAGAATCAATGAGATTGCAGCAATAATTGTCATAATTAACAATGTGTATACTATGGAACAGTTGGACAAGGTAATTTTAATGAATAAAAAAGTTCCGTACTTATTTGTTAAATTTCTATTATAGTTTATTTTTTATTTTTTTTAAATACATGGTCTTTTAGAGTCGAGAGTTACAAATTCTTATGGTAGGTAGATGGGTTGTGTGTGTCCACTGTATGGAAATATCATTTCTAGACTGTTAAAACTACGAATTTGCGAATCTAAATTTATTGTCAAAAAATACTTAATTTTAACTCTCTATATCTACCATAGAAATTTATAATACTGAATGAAACAATTTGTACATATTATATATTTTACATATAATTTTTGACATTTTATATAAAATTATTTTGTCTTTCTAACATTCTGTCAGTAATAAAATTGTGTCTGTATGATAATGCGACATTTACAAAATCATTTATTGATATTAATTGTTAAAATAATCTCTTTTAGATAAAAAACTTCATTAGAAAAGAGTATCTACCAACGATTTTCATATATTATTCTGAACGCAAGATACAAATACGCTGGTCAGAGATCGAAAGACAGATGGAATTTTTGGATTCTTTTATCGATTAAAAATCTCAAGATGTATATTATGCGTCGCTCTACTTAGAAGTCGAAGATACAGCATGAATATTTGAGATAAGATTTATAAAATTGTATACATAATTTAATGTTTTATTTTAATGCTTTTATCATCATAAGTAATTTTCACATTACGTATTGGTTCTCTTTGTAATGCAGATTTAATATATATATATAATATATATATATATATATATAATTTATAATTTTCTGTATGGCATATCCTAATATATGTACGTATATTTTAAATTCGGATATATGTATATTTTTACTTCTTTGTATTTTAAAAAACGAGAAAAGTTACATAAATGTAAAATTACATATGTAATTATATCTCCAACCGCAAATTATAATTGTTTACGGCGGTCTTTAATCAAAATAGATTTTTATATATCAAGTTAAAATAAAATTAGATTTTCGATATTGTTTTATAAAAATAAAATCAAACTCACATAAAATAATTGTATTATTTTGAAAAACTATATGCGGAAAATTGTAGAAGTGGAGGGCGGAGAAATGCTTTAAAATTGTTTTCTACTTAATAATCAATATTTTATTTATTTTTAGTTAATGTATGTTGCTTTTCATTATAATAACTAATAAATTTGTAAACAACACATAATAAATCTATCGATTAGCAATTATGTATTATCACGAAGATGAATAACATCCCCGATCTCTTTATCAATCAATTTAGAATTAATTATTTGGTCAATTAATTTAGAATTAATTATTTGGAAGAACACAAATCTTTTCAGTTCCATCAAATAAACCATTGAATAAAATTCATATATTAATTTGCGTACAAATTAGTGCCAAATAGGAAATATAATTATTTCATATGATACGATATTTTTAGACAAGCCTCCTTTCATTATTTTACACAATAAATTCTTGAAAAAGATAATTATTTATGAAAATATATAATATAAAATATAGAATAGATATATTTTTTCACACTCCGTGATCGCGCGCGAGGGATGGATTAGAGGAGAGAGGGAATTAAGAAAGAGAGGATCGTATTATAATTCACATATTTCGAAAATGGCGTCCATGATTGGCCCAGCAATGGGAATCTTCTGAAAAGCAATGGGCCATTAATGGTCAATATATCTTGCCAATATTTTCTCTTAATGACTAATTTATTAAGCTAATACTTGGTCAATAATAGCGTCTTTATGGCGCACGACTTAGCCAAATTATTTTTGTTTATTTCTTTATTGAGTTCATATGTTTTTACAAATATACATTTATCAAAATATATTTTACTACAAATTTTTTTCTCTGTTTATTAAGAATTTTTATTTATACAAAAAGGAAAATGTTTTATTTTCTATAATTTCAAATAATCTGTTTAATATTCTGAATCCCAAAAAAGAGGATGCTCTCAATCAGAGAACCGTGGAAATATCATCCTTTTTCTCGCACTACTGCTATGAGGAAAATATGTATATACTTCAGATCTTACGTATTTAATACTAGTCCTTTATACACATTTCATAGTAAACATCGAATACGAGAAAAGTTAAGAGTAATGTTTGTCGCGTAACGACAAGCGAAGAAATATACCACATACTATTGGCTATTTTAAATAATACGTTAATTGAAACAAACAACATTCTTATTTAAATCAGTATTATTTTAAAAAATCGTTCTTTTTCCGTTAAACAATATAAATTAATGCAACGAAACTATCAAATTTTTATTCAAACAAATAATATTTAGTATAAAATAATTTTTTCTTTAACGAAACAAATTTAAGTCAAACAAATAGATATACTAAATGTAAAGAAACGTTTCTCTCCGTGTATATAATTATTATATGTTAATGTATTTTTAATAAAAATTCGAAAAATATTCAGTAAACTGTTTTATAAATATGTATTTATAATAATTTACTTGTACAACAAATCAATAAAAAACAATTTAATTAAACTGTAAGAAATCCATATTGGCATTTTTATCGTACGGTAAAGATACTACTCAGTAAAGGAAATAAGCATTTAAAGTTAAGTTAAAGTTTTTAGTTATAAAAATTTTGTTGCTTTTAAACTCTTAAAATATCAACATATACAGAGTGTCCTGAAACTACCGCTCCATATTTTAAAGGTAGATTCTCTGATCAATTTAGAAATGATTTTTCCTCCGCGAAAATGTCGAAGAAGATCATTATTTTTTGCATATTCCCAATTTTTGTCATGATGTATCTTTCTAACTAAGCCTTAAATTAAAATTCTATTAAAGTAAACTCAACCTAAAATTAACTAAAGAATGTGATTTTATTAATATTTTATTCCCATAAGGCTTAGTTTGCGAAAAACTCTTTATTTTCAATCATTTATAACTCGAAAACTATTAGTCTCGACATTTTCGCTGAGGAAAAATCGTTTTTAAATACGCCAGAGAATCTATCTTTAAAATATGGAGCGGTAGTTTCGGGACATCCTGTATAATATTTTATTGCTTTAAGTAGGAGTAGTTTCTAGAATTTTCTGGTAAATTCGAAAATGCCAAGCATGAGCGAATACAGTAAGCCAAGTATTGGCCCTGTTGTCAAATTTGGCTATTCCTATATAAGCGAATAACCGCAATCGGGATCAGGTCTCGAGAGAACAGCAGTGAAACGCGATTTCTTTGGCGTTAAAGTAAAATTTATAAACGTCCTTTGATGGTGTGTGTGTGTGTGTGTGTGTGTGTGTGTGTGTGTGTGTGTGTGTATACAAGTGCACAAGTGTGAATAAGTGTGTATTACAAGATAATAATGCATTCCATCGTGCGCGCCAATATATCCGTTCGATATATCGCAAATTTTAAAGTATGTATAATTAGGGTCGCTGGAAACAATTATAATTAAAATTTAAAAAAATAACATCTTTCTAAACCTATGAATGAGTACAAAGTATTTGTATGTAAAAAAGATAAAGATTTCGCCTATATTGAGGAGAAAAATTATATAAAGAATGATATAAGAAACGATGATAAGAACGAATAATATAACAAGATTGAATATAGATTTCACAAAAAAGTTTTATTATATTTAAAAATTAAAATTGAAAATTTTTAGCTTATAGTTTATACTGTATAAAGCCGAGCTGCAAATATTGATATTATATTACTTCGACGGTTCTTCGCAGTTTCTTGAATATTTCGCGATCGTATATGATTCATTCGTTTATCTAATTTTTCTTAAATATTTAATTATAATAAATATAATATAATATAATATAATACTGTAACAAATATAAGAATAATAAAATTAAGAGCCAAAAAATGTCGATACGATTATAACTCTAAGAAAAATGTGATGCCTCTCTCTCTTTCTTTCTCAGCTCTTATATATAAATAATGATAAAAAAGACATAAAATTTCATTAAAATAACATTGAATAAGACCATAAAACTACATTTCGAAAAGGGAAAAATGATTGTCCAGAAATTCTTTTCAAAGAATTTGTCATACATACCTGCTGCTATGGCCTAACTTTTTTGACCAATCAGGACGGAGATGTCCCTTTTGTTCCGATTGGTAAAGCAAATGTTGTAAATCATTTCTAAAGAAAGTGAACCTTTAGTTTTTTAGTCTGAACGTGCAACCACGTGCAACATTCAACAAAGTGCATGCGATAGACGTGTTACAAGTAGGAGTGAAATTTGTGCGCACATATTCATAATTAATTATATATATAAGTATATAAACGAAATTAATGGTGCGAAAATAAATAATATCGATTACGAGTTATTTTGTGAACCATTGAATTTTTTACGATGACTACGATAATACATTTGCCAGATGAAATAATTGCTACAATTTTGGAAAATAAGAACATCAGGATGGAGGATATCATGAATCTTAAATCCACGTGTAAGAGATTGCAGGATATAACATTTAGCACCAAATTTTGGGAAAAAAAATTTTTTCAGAGGTATGATTTTAAATATTTTTTTATTAAATTTTTTATGTGTTTATTTCATATTTGGATGATTTCCATCGCTCAACGAACTATCGTGAAAGTAATAGTGAAAAAATAAAATTAAAGTTATTACATTGTTATCTTATTAATTTATATTGCATTTTTTGCTTTGTTGTATATTGAGCTTCTAATGTTACAATTCAAGTCGATCGTAATAAAGAATCTAAATTTAGTAAAGCCAAAATTTTACGTCTAGAGCCTCTATAAATCCTAATAAGTTCTATTAATCATTTCCAAATTGCTCTATTGATAAAGATGGTTTACTATTATTCGAAATATACTTGACTTATTGTTATCGTAGATTAATTAATTTCATCGTTTCCTTGCATAGACTTTATTATTAAATTATAATCATATTCTCTTTTCTTATTATCGTCTTCGGTTTTAGCACGCTAAAAATATATTTTGACTTGGATTAATTTAAATTATTAAAAATATATGTTTAAAAATATAGTCTATTTATGTGTTTAATAATTTTTTTAATATTTTAAAAAATATTTTAAATATTTTATCTTATTATGTAATTAAGAAGAATTATATTTTATAACATAAAACACATACAAAACAAAATTAAATAAAACGTAATTAAACAAAAATGCTGTAGTATTTTAATAATAAAATTTGTAATAAAGCGGTCACTCAATGTTCATCTATATTAAAATTTATAAAGATATTTCTTTTCTATTCATTTATTTCAAGCATTAGCTTTTTTTATATTACAATATTTATTTATATAATATTCTAATTAATTCTTCATAAATTAAATATTTTGGAATAAAACTAATGGAACTTATAATATTACAAGAATTTTATTCTTAAAATTGTCTATTCAAACTTTATGATTTTTACAATGTTATAAAACCTAACCATATGCAATTAATTTTATCTATTTGTAGATTGTAAAAATTAAATATAATACTATTTTATTCTAAAATATTTTATTATAAAATATTTGTAAAACATTTTTATTTTTAACTTAATTTTTAATTAACTCTTGCATAAATTTAAATATCTACAATATACAATTATTTTCCATTTAATTTCTCATTAAATTTAAACATGATATAAAAAATATTAAATTAAATAATGCGAGATTTTATCGCAGCAAGTGTATCTCGATATTAAAATGTGATAATTATGCAAATGTAGAGAGCCATTTCCGATTTCAATAATTTTCCTATGTTGTCAAGGTCAATATAATATTCTCACTAATGTTATAACGTGTTTAGCCTGCGCTAGTTGTTTATTAAGTTATCAACAAAAAGAGTTTAATGATTTTAAAACATAATTTTACGTCATACAACGTTCTATAATATAATTCAAACCGAATTGTAGCTTTTAATTAGAAATAAATTTCAGTTGATTTTATACCTTCCTGAAATAGAGTCTCACCATAAAGGAGGGAGAGAGTGGAACCCATTGTGTTCACGCATGTACTTTGCAAAACAAAATAAAATTTACTCTTATTGTTAGCAAGGGTCAAGATTATACAATATATATGGTGCCCAAAAATCATTAAATTAAATATTATTAAATATATTTTCGATAAAAATTATAAGATTCAGAAGAGGATATTTGACCTTAAGTGTACATGCCAAGATAATATTAAACTCAATCTTGTTTCTTGAAAATCCTATGAGGGCCAGAAAACTCGATAAATGACCTTACTCTATTTTTTATTTCATATTCTTGTAGCTCATCTCGAGGGCTTTCCAAAATACTATAATAAAATATCATTAATTATGCCTTCTATTTACACTAATTGATTTCCCACATTATTTTGTGTATAAAAGTATTGAGGTGAGATAATTGAAAAATTAATATTTTACAAGATGTTTTATGGTTTATGTAAAATTAAGAAATTTCTTCAAGTCTCATAACTCGAAAAATATTTAACAAAAAATTTTTTATTATAGTGTTTTGGAAAGAACTCTCGATATATGTGCAAGAATATGTAATAAAAAATATAAACTAATCTGACGTACCCCTTCAAATCTTACAATTTTTGTCTGAAATAAATTTTTGTCTCAAATATTTTTTCATCCGACCACTTTCTACGATGTTAATCGGGATGCACAATTAAAATACATCCTGTATATATGTATAATTAAAAAATATAATATATGTGTTTACTTTGAAAAATAAAAATCGTCTACAATTTATTGCTGATATTTGTTGTTTAACATATTTTCAAAAAACATTCTTTTCAATTTTAGATTTCCCTTGTCAAAAAGAATACACAACAAAAAGAGATTGAAGAAAAATATTAATCATTTGGAAGCAGGTCTAATATGTATGGAAAAACTATGGCATTGTGTGTCACTCATGACATATAATAACATACAGGATAAAGAAATAGAATTGTATGGACTTATTCGTTCCATAGCTGAACATTCTACAATTTATCGTTTCGTCATAGATGATATAAATAGAATTGCTGTTGTACAATTATCAGGGTAAAATTTAATATACCAAATTTTCGGTAACATTATAAATTAATGTAAATGTTACAATTAATATAGAAATTTTATTTTCAGTCACGATTCGAATTTGACAGTTAAATATTATTTCAACCTAATTTATTATTGGTTAAAACAGTATCGGTTCGTGTACAAGCAAATCAAATTTATACACATGCCAGAGGCAAAGCAACTTTTAGAAAAGCAAATTACTATTATCGCACAATATTTTCAATCACATGTATCTTACTCAATCATTGATACATGGCTAGATGATATTGTACAAAAAGTACTATCTCGCCTTGAAAATAAAAATCCTTCACATTCAATATTCTCTGCGTCTTCTGAGCAATTTACTTTTTGGAGAAATAACAATATCAACGTTGACTTCTGGAGTCAGACAGAAGCCGAAGAAATTATGTGTACTCTTAAACAAATTATATTTTCTGATTTAGGTGGTAATCCATTACATCAATTATTAGTAACATTAGAACTCGAGGAATATATAAATTTTGTAAGTTATTTTTTTTATATTATATTAAATTGTAACAATTTTATATTATATTAAATTGTAACTTTGTTATGCACTTCACAAATTATGTATCATATCTTGTAAATGTTAAAAATATAATTTTTCTCTAATAATAAAATAATAAAATAATAATATAATAATAATAAAATTTGAAGATATATAAAATAATGATAATAAAATAATAATATAAAATATATAAAATAATGATAATAAAATAATAATATAAAATATATAAAATAATGATAATAAAATAATAATAAAATTTGTGATGATGTAGATTTTATTTTACGAAGAAAGTCTATTGCCCATTATATATCACAGCATAGCTAGAAGACTTGGTGTATGTTGCTTTCTGAGTTATATGGACAATTTTAGAATGGCAATCATATGGCAACTAAATTGGTTAGTAACAATTTTAGCTGCAGAGCTTCCCAATCTATCTGATATTTATATACATGTGCAAATAATTATTTTTTAATATTTTTAGTTGTACAGAAGGTCATCAGCTGATACAACATTTTTATAAGGCGAAACCGGAGCGACGATATTCCTGGAGCATTGAAAGAATAATAGATTGCATTACGTATCCACTTGATCTGTTATATAACTTATTAGTAAGCTTTTTACGTAGAGGTTTTTTTTACTAATCTTAGTAGGAGGTATTTAATGAAGATAATATGTCAATTATATGTCTTACAAATACTATGTTAATCAATGAATCAATGTATTCCATAAGCAATAAATAAAATTTAATTTTCCTTTTCTGTGATTGAAATATTGCTTATATACATATCATTTTTCAGCAAATACGAAATCTGATATTTGATCTCTATAAATTGATAAATCCTGATCCACGATTGAGGGAAGTATCTTACAAATGGGAAATGATGCACATGTTGAATTTTTTATCACGCATCTTAAGCGATAATACTAAAAATATAGATATAGATAATGAATACACAGATATTACACATTCAATGAAGGTAATGTATAACATATGTGCATAGCATGATTGTTCGTATAAAAGCAAACAATTTTTTCCTCTGGCAAAATTGCGTCTGAACATTACTTTTTAAATGAGAGCGACTTTAAGTTAACGAATTAGCTTCAGATACACTTGAATTAGAGGCGACACGACATATGTGATATATTTTAGCGTGTACGCTATTTTACTATTTCCAAAGGAATTTTTCAAAAAATATGCATCGAAATATTATTTTCAATATAACGTATTTAATAAGAAAAGATTTTTTAAATTCACATCATCGAAGCAACGAATCTGAGAATAAAATAAGTATATTAAATAACACGCGAATAATTTTGATCCAAAATTATTGCTTCAAAATTCTCAATATTTTTAGACCCTCAAAAGGACCGATTAAATGCTTTAGAGCATATTCATATTTGTAGAATAAATATGTGTATACAAATGGAAGGTTTGCATTTCGAATATATGCTTTAAAATCGTGTTGCATTGAAAGTAACGGTATTAAAGATCATGCATAATTCTTGTAAATCTTTGGGGAATTATTAAAATAGCGTACAATATGTCAAAATAGCTGAAATATATCGTGCCTCTCATTCAAGTGTAATCTGAAGCGTTCATTCGTTATCTTAAAGTTGCTTTTATTTAAAAAGTAATGATCAGACGCAATTTTACCAAAGAAAGAAGTTGCTTGTTTTAATACAAACAATCATACTGCATTTCTCATTCGCGAATTTTGGTACATTCTGTACTCAAATACATATACTGGGTATTAAAAAAGTCTGGACATGGTCGAATATCTCGATAAGGAAGAGTTTTACTAGAAAATGTTTCGGACAAAAGTTGTTTGGCTTCAAGAGGGACATAACACAGTACCATTGGTTTGACCTTGAAGAGTTATTTGAAGGTCACCTGAAGGTCATCTTTAATTGTTCAAATGAAACTTACTCTTTCTCATTACATATTCTTGTAGCTTATCTCGAGAGCTTTCCAAATCACTATAATAAAGTATTTTTTCATTGAGTATTTTTCGAGTTATGAGGCTAAAAGCAATATCTTAATTTTACATAAATCATAAAATATCTAGTAAAATATTCTTTTTTCGAT
Organism: Camponotus fellah; assembly: GCA_030586385.1. NCBI lineage: Eukaryota > Metazoa > Arthropoda > Insecta > Hymenoptera > Formicidae > Camponotus > Camponotus fellah. Next base: position 56,007 of record JAPIVC010000567.1, read on the forward strand.
TTTTTTATTTTAATACTTTTATGTACAAAATAATAAGAAAAATCAATTGGTGTAAAGAAAAAACATAGTTGTTTCGAAGAAAAAATATGTGATTGTTAATTGAAAATTACATATTTTCTTCTTCGAAACAACTATGTTTTTTCTTTACACCAATTGATTCCTCCCATTATTTTGTACATAAAAGTAAGTATTAAGGTAAGATAATTGAAAAATGAATATTTTACTAGATATTTTATCGTTTATGTAAAATTAAGATATTAATTCAAGCCTTATAACTCGAAAAATATTTAATGGAAAAACATTTAATTATAGTATTTTGGAAAGCTCGAGATCAGCTACAAGAATATGTAATAAAAAATAGAGGGTGCCATTTAAAAAAATTTAAGTGGCCTTCACGTGACCTTCAAACGATTCTTCAAGGTCAAACCAATGGTATCATCTTATGGCCCCCTCGAAACCATACAATTTTTGTTGAAAATATTTTTCTCTGAAATGCTTAGTTTTTGAAAGAAAAGAGATGTAAGGGTGATCTAGGACAACCTTTATATACACGATATTGTATACACATATGTATATGTATAGATATATGAGTTCAGATGTCAGTGTCAACAATGACAACCTCAATTTTATTTAAATAATTAGAATAATTACTTTTGAAAACACTTTGTAAGAGATATTGATTAAATTTTATTATTTTATACACACATTTGTTATGTTTATACAGGATGGATTTAACTTCGTCATAAAAAATGAACATTTAGGTGTAAGAAAGAAAGAAATTAATTTTACTATTGGTATGATCGTAAGGCACTCACCAACTTTGTCCTCGTGTGATTCAATTAATCACGATGGCGTGATAATCGGTTGGCATTACAAATGTGAAGTTGCATTTGTACTTGAGAATTTGAACTCTTTATTTCCGCATCTGAGCAAATACTATGAAACTCAGTGCATTCATGTTTCATGTAGATTTCGAACTTGCGACTCAGACAAATTTATCCACCAACCGCACTATATAATTCTTAAAAATGATAACAAGATATGTTATGCACCACAAGGTATATATGAAATATTAGCAGCATTCACTTTTATAATTTATATATTTTATATGATTTTTCATCTCTCTAACACGCGCAATATAATTAAATATATTTAATTATATAATTAAATATATTTCTTTTTATAAATATATATATATATATAATAAATAAATATATTTCTTTTTATTTTAGGTAAGATATCAAAATGTCCACCAAGATGGATCAATAATGTAGAGATAGGGCGATATTTTACTAAATTTCAAGGCAATTATTACGTACCGAATGAAAACTTGAGAAGGAATTATCCAGCTGATATCGCTGCTATGCACGAAATATTTTCTAATCAGGAATGTGTATAATAATATCCATAATAAACACACACACGTGTGTGTGAGGACACATTTTAACAAGTCAAACTTTTTTATTGATGAATTAACTTGAATTTTCACAACAGTTTCCATCAATTCTCAATTTCTATTCAATGATTCTCAATTTAGCGCTCGTTATGTGCAATGTATTATAGAATTTAAGAATATAAACAACAATATAAACTTGATCAATCTCATATTATGTATTAAACTTACACAGTAAAAAATTTTGTGTTAAATTTAACATATTTCACATGTCCCAATTTATCCACTCTAATTTTAATGTTAATTTAAGAAGGCAAGTATGTAAATAAATAACACGAGTAATATGTTTAAAAATTAACACAAAAGTGTAACACTTAAATTTTATCTGGAAATCAAGTTTATGTTAAATTAACATATTTATAATGTTAAATTTATTTAAAAGAAAATGTTATTCTTACATTTTTATGATAAATAACAGAAGAGATATATGTCGATTTAACATATGATTATAGAGAGAAAAATATAACACAACTTATCTGTTCATTTTAACATATAACTTATTTCATCAAAAATTCGTGCATTTACATATTAATTGTGTTATTTTAACTCTTAGAAACGGTGAATATTAACTCAACGCAGAAATGTCAAAATAACATAACAATAATATGTTACATTAACATAAGAGTATGTTAAAAATTTAACACAAAAATTTTTACACGAGAAAATTTCAACAGAAATGCAAAATGTTTTTTACCAGTGTAGGCATATGCGTGTCTCCTATAAAGTATTCTGTACAAGCTATCAGAAAAAGATTGAGAAATATTTGGAAAAACATAAATGATAAAAAAAATATTTAATACAAAAGAAACGTTTAAGGTTAAAAAAAGTTGTAAAATTTAAAAAAATCTATTTAGTCTCTGTTTAATCTTGATGCCAAAGTCAAGACAAAATTATCATGCAGTGAGAGAACCAGCGTGTGAATATTACTGCTAAGAAGAAAAAATATACTTTAGATTTTACGTGCTTAATACTAATTTTTTATACATATTTCGTGATAAATATTGAAAACGAGGAAAGTTAAGAGTGGTGCGCCCCATAATGGCAAACGAAGAAACATATACCACATACTATTGGCTATTTTAAATAAATAATACGTTAATTGAAACAAACAACATTGTTATTTAAATTATTATTTTAATATTATTTTAAAAAATCGTCATTTTTCCGTTAAACAATATAAATTAATGCAACAAAACTATCAAATTTTTATTCGAACAAATAATGTTTTAGTATAAAATAATGTTTTCTTTAACGAAACAAATATTAGTCAAACAAATAGATCCTACTAAATGTAAAGAACATTTTTCTCTGTGTATATAATTATTATATGTCAATGTATTTTTAATAAAAATTGGAAAAGATCCATTAAACTATTTTATAAATATATATTTATAGTAATTTATTTCTACAATAAAGCAATGAAAAGCAATTTGGTTAAGATGTAAGAAAGCCATATCGGCATTTTTATTGTACAGTAAAGTTATTATTCACAAAAGGAAATAAACATTTAAAGTTAAGTTAAAGATTTTAATTATAAAAATTTTGTTGTTTTTAAACTCTTAAAATGCCAACATATATAATATTTTATTGCTTTAAATAGTTTCTAGGATTTTCTGACAAATTCGAAAATGCCAAGCATGAGCGAATACAGTAAGCCAAATATTGGTCCTGTCAAATTTTGACTATTTCTATGTAAGCGAATAACCGCAATCGGAATCAAATCTCGAGAGAACAGCAGTGAAACGCGATTTCTTTGGCGTTAAAGTAAAATTTATAAACGTCCTTTGATGTGTGTGTGTGTATAAGTGTACAAGTGTGAATAAGTGTGTATTATAAGATAATAATGCATTCCATCGTGCGCGCTAATATATCCGTTCGATATATCGCAAATTTTAAAGTATGTGTCGGTATAATTAGAGTCGCTGGAAACAATTATATAATTAAAATTAAAAAAAATAACATCTTTCTAAACTTATGAATGAGTACAAAGTATTTGTATGTAAAAAAGATAAAGATTTCTCTCAACTATATTGAGGAGAAAAATTATATAAAGAAAATTATATAAAGAATGATATAAGAAACGACATAACAAGATTGAATATAAATTTCAAAAAAAGTTTTATTATATTTAAAAATTAAAATTGAAAATTTTTAGCGTATGAATTATACTATGTAAAGCCGAGCTGCGAATATTGACATTATATTACTTTTTTTTCACAGTTTCTTGTATATTCCGCGATCGTATAAGATTCATTCGTTTATCCAATTTTTCTTAATATTTAATTATAATTCTTAATATTTAATTATATTCTTAATTATAATTCTTAATATTTAATTATAATTTTTCGTATAAATTATACTGTGTAAAGCCGAGCTGCGAATATTGACATTATATTACTTTTTTTTCGCAGTTTCTTGTATATTCCGCGATCGTATATGATTCATTCGTTTATCCAATTTTTCTTAATATTTAATTATAATTCTTAATATTTAATTATATTCTTAATTATAATTCTTAATATTTAATTATAATTTTTCTTAGTATTTAATTATAATAAATATAGTATAATATATGTAATCAATATAAGAATAATAAAATTAAAAGCCAAAAAATGTCGATACGATTATAATTCTAATGAAAAAAATATGATGCTCTCTCTCTTTCTTCTTTCTTAGCGCATATATATAAATAATGATAAAAAAGACAAAAAATTTTATTAAAATAACATTTGAATAACACCATAAAACTATACATCTCAAGAAAGGAAAAAAGATTGTCCAGAAATTTTTTTCAAAAAAATTTCTCATATGTACCTGCTGCTATGGCGTAATTCTTTGACCAATCAGGACAGAGAGTGTCCCTCTTGTTCTGACTGGTAAAGCAAATGCTGTGAATTATTTCTAAAGAAAGTGCATCTTTAGTCTAAACCACGTGGAACATTCAACAAAGTGCATGCGATACACGTGTTGCAAGTAGGAGTAAAATTTGTGCGCCCATATTCATAATTAATTATATATAAGTATATAAACGAAATTAATGGTGCGAAAATAAATAATATCGGTTGAGCTATTTTGTGAACCATTGAATTTTTTACGATGACTACGATAACACATTTGCCAGATGAAATAATTGCTATAATTTTGGAAAATAAGATCATTAGCATGGAGGATATCGTGAATTTTAAATCCACGTGTAAGAGATTACAGCATATAACATTTGGCATGAATTTTTGGGAAAAGAAGTTATTTCAGAGGTATGATTTTAAGTATTTTTTTATTAAATTTTTTATGTTTATTTCATATTTCGTCGATTTTCATCGCTCAACGAACTTTTGTGAAAATAATAGTGAAAAAGTGAAATTAAAGTTGTTACAGTGCTATCTTATTAATTTATATTGCGTTTGTTGCTTCGTTGTATATTGAGCTTCTAATGTTACAATTTAAGTCGATCGTAATAAAGGATCTAAATTTAGTAAAGCCAAAATTTTACGTCTAGAGGCTCTACAAGTCGTAATAAGTTTTATTAATCATTTTCAAGTTGCTTTATTGATAAAGATAGTTTACTATTATTCGAAATATATGACTCATTGTTATCGTAGATTATAATTTAATCGTTTCCTTGCATAGACTTTATTATTAAATTATAATCATTTCCTCTTTTATTATTGTCTTTATTTATAGCACGCTAAAAATATATTTTGACTTGAACTTATTTCAAATTATTAAATATATATTTAAAAATATATTCTACTTATGTGTTTAGTAATTTTTTAAAATATTTTAAAATTATCTTATTATGTAATTAAGAGGAATTCTATTTTATAACATAAAGCACACTTATGAAACGAAATTAAATAAAACAAAAGTGCTGTAGTATTTTAATAATAAAATTTGTAATAAAGCGATTACTCAATGTTCGTCTAATATTAAAATTCATAAAGATATTTCTTTTACATTCATTTATTTCAAGCATTTGCTTCTTTTATATTTCAACATTTATTTATATAAAATTCTAATTTATTTCTATTTATTTATTTATTTATATTTATATAATATTCTAATTTATATAATTATTTATATAATATTCTAATTAATTTTCATAAATTGAATATTTTGGAATGGATCTCATAATAGAAATCGTAATATTACAAGAATTTTATTCTTAAAATTGTCTATTCAAACTTTATGATTTTTACAATGTTATAAAACATAACTATATACAATCAATTTTATCTGTTTGTAGATTGTAAAGATCAAATACTATTTTATTCTCAAATATTTTACTAGTTTTTATTTTTACTTTAATGGCTTGCGTAGATCTAAATATCTCTATATAATCATTTTCCATTTGATTTCCCATTTAAACGTGATATAAAATAAAATAAAATTAAATAATACGAAATTTTATCGCAGCAGATGCATCTTGATATTACAATCTGATAATTATGCAGATATAAAGAGCTATTTCCGACTTCAACAATTTTCACATGTTGTCGAGGTCAATACTTTCAATAATGTTATAAAGGTTTTAGTCCGCGTTATAGTTTAAAGTAATCAAGAAAGTTTAATAAATAAATCAAGAGAGTTTAATAAATAAAACATAACATATTGAGGTCAGCTAATCGAAAAATTAATATTTTACGAGTATTTTATGGTTTATGTAAAATTAAGAAATTATTTCAAGTCTCATAAATCGAAAAGTACTGAATGAAAAAATAATTTATTATAGTATTTTGGAAAGAATTCTCGAGATAAGCTGCAAGAATATGTAATAAAAAATTTGGAGTTGCATTTAATAAAACAAAGTTCAATTCCACATGACCTCGGCACATTCATTCTAAGCCAAATGTCATCAGATGTCCTCCTCCGAATTCTACAACTTTTGTCTAAAATATTTTTTTATCCGGCCACTTTCTATGATGTTAATCAGAATTAAAATAGAACACTCTGTATATATATATATACAGGGTGTATAAAAAAGGTCGGAACCCTTGAATATTTCGAAAAATATAAGTTTTATCAAAAAATGTTTCAGACAAAAGTTGTAGGGTTTAAAAAGTTCTATTTACTGGCAATATCATTTTGACCTTGAAGAGTCTGGAAGGTCACGTGAAGGTCACTTCAATTTTTTTAAATGGAACACCCTATATATTTTTGCATATTCTTGTAGCTTACCTCAAGAGCTTTCCAAAACACTATGATAAAGTATTTTTCATTAAAAACTTTTTGAGTTATTAAGGTTGAGTTATTAAATAAATTTTCAATAAATTATAATTTTTTTGCAATTTATAAAATTTATGGTCACCTTAATGTCACCTTGATGACTCTATTCAAAGTCAATAGGATTATGCCAGTAAATAGACCTTTTAAAACCCTACAACTTTTGTCTAAAACATTTTTTAATGAAACTCATATTTTCGTAACATTTTAGAGTTCCGACTTTTTTCCAAAAAAAAAAATTATAATTTATTGAAAATTTATTTACTTATTTTTTTAAACAATTGTGTATTTTCTTTACGCCAGTCAATTTATCTCATTATTCTGTGCATAAAAGTATTAGGGTAAGATTATTGAAAAATGAATATTTTGTAAGATATTTTGTAATTTGTCAAAATATTGGAACTTTCAAACCTTAATAACTCAAAAAGTTTTTAATGAAAAAATACTTTATCATAGTGTTTTGGAAAGCTCTCGAGGTAAGCTACAAGAATGTGCAAAAATATATAGGGTATTCCATTTAAAAAAATTGAAGTGACCTTCACGTGACCTTCCAGTGACTCTTCAAGGTCAAAATGATATTGCCAGTAAATAGAACTTTTTAAGCCCTACAACTTTTTCTGAAACATTTTTTGATAAAACTTATATATTTTCGAAATATTCAAGGGTTCCGACCTTTTTTATACACCCTGTATATATATATATATATATATATATATATATATATATTAAAAATACGATACATGTGTTTACTTCGAAAAATAAATATTGTCTATAATTTATTGCTGATGTTTGTTGTTTAACATATTTTTGAAAAATATTCTTTTTAATTTAGATTTATTTTAAATTTTTAGCACAGGAATACATTACAAAGGGAAATTGAAGAAAATTACTAAGCATTCAGAAAGGGTAAAATATACCGAAAATCTACGACCACGACATTATATGCCACTATCCCATAACTATGACATACAGGATATCAAAAAAATAGAAATGAATTGCGAAATTCTGCGCTTCATATGTGAAAATAATGCTATAATTTATAGTTTTGCCGTCGACAAATGACAATAAGAGTTACACCTGCATAAATATCATGGTAAAATTTAATAAACCAAATTGCCGCTAACATTATAAATTAATGTAAATATTGTACAATTAATATGTAAATTTTATTTTCAGGCACGATTTCAATTTGACAGTTAAATATTTCGAACAAATTTATTTTTGATTAAGACTGTATCGATTTGAATGCAAGCACATCAAATTTTACACACGTGCCAAAGGAAAAGCATTTTTTAAGAAAGCTGCCTACTATTATCACAAATTATTCTCGATTCACAAAATTATTCACATGTATTTTACTCAACCGATGATACATGATTAAATGATGTTGCACAAGAAATACTATTAAAAATAAATATCCTATACATTCAGTATTCTCGACGTCTTCTGAGCGATTTATTTTATGGAGAAATAACCCTATCAACGATATTCTGGAATCAGACAAAAGCCAAACAGATTATGTATATTTTTGATGTTATTCTTGAAATTATGTTTCCTAATCAAGTCTATTCAAGTGTTCATCAATTACTTCAATTCTTGGTAATATTAGATGTCGAAAAAAATTTATAAATTCTGTAAGTTACTTTTTTATTATATTAAATTGTAATTTTTACATATTAATTTGTAACTTTATTATGCACCGTGCAAACCATGTCTTTTACATCTTAAAAATTAATGTCAATATAATTTTTTTCTAATAAAATTTGATGATATAGATTTTAAAACATTCCAAAGTATGTCTATTGTCCATTATACATCCCAGCGTAGCTAGAATACTTGGTGTATGTTGCTTCCTGAGTTATAAGAATAATTTTATAATGACAATCATACGGAAACTAAATTAGTAATAATTTTAGCTGCAGAGCTTTTCAACCTATCTGATATATATCCGGCATCAATACATACTCATTCCTCGTTGTTTGTTGTAAAAAATTTCACAAGTTTATATTACAATCGCAACTTTTCTTCACTTTTACATATATTACACATTTATTGATACTTTTACATTTATTTATTAATATATTTATTTTATATATATATTCTTTTTTTAATTTTATTTTATATATTTTATATATTCTATTTTCTATTAGAAAAACTGCGTTTAATTTATTTTCTATGTTTAATAAAACACATTTGTGTTTAATCATTTTAATTGATAGTAATTTATACGATACAATAAATCCATTTCGACTAAAAACGTTTATTTGCATTGATGAAAGTGAGTAATCAAAGGCCTAACGTTGATTAGCCATTTCATATCCCAAGACAAAATTTTTTCAATCGTAATAAGACCACTTTCGTTTCTATTATATTTCTTTATAATTTGCTTAATGACGAAGATTTGTGAATTGTTTAGTAAAACGGTGTTATCAGAATGAACTGCTCTGAAGGTCGAATTATTCATTTTAATTGAGGATATAATTATTTCCATCATAAGTAAATAGTCCAGCGCCATCATTTATTACACAATTTGACATATAATTTTTCTTAATTTTTAAATATTTATTTTATATTTTTAAATATTAATTTTAATTTTTAAATAATTTCCAGATTTTGATTCATATTATGTATTAAACTTATACTTATTATATTAGGCATATGCGTGTCTCTTACAAGATATTATATACAGGGTGTTTTGTCAAGAAAATTAAAAAATCTTAAACTTAATATAACTCTTAACATTATATCAATAATCTTCATATATATATGATTGCAATAATATTATAATATTACAATAATAATATTATATATTTATATATATAATTTATTATATATTTATATATATAATTATATATATAATGTTAAAAGTTTTATTATAATAATAATAATATTATAATATAATAACATTCTTTAAAATATTTACGTTCAAATATTCATGTCACAATTTCCCTATTTTGTGTAATTTAATTTTTTCTTCTAACAGCTTATTATGCGTTGATAGCTAGTATACTTCGACGAAAATGTACGCGACTGATCTGAATTACCTATTTCTATCGATCTTGCGCTCCTATGAGCAGGCAATCCTTCGAATTGAGCTATATATTGATGGAACATCTTGTAGAGGCTGTCACAAAATGATAGGGAAATGTTTCGAAAAACGTAAATGTTATAAAAAAATGTTTAATAAAAAAGTGTGATTAAGAGTCGCCGAAAACAATTATAACTAAAATTTAAAAAAATAATGTCTTTTAAAATCTATAAATGAACAAAGTATTTGATTGTAGAAAAGATAAAGTTGTTTTCTCTCAGCTATATTGAAGAAAAAAAACCTATATAAAGAATAATGTAAGAAACGATATAACAAGATTGAATATAGATTTAAAAAAATTTTATTATAAATTTCAAAAGATTTTATTATGTTTATAAATTAAAATTGAAAATTTTTATCGTATAGTTTATATTGTGCAAAGAGTTTCGAATACTGACATTAATTTACTTCGATTCTTCGCAGTTTCCCTATATTTCGCAATCGTATATGATTCATTCGTTTATCTAATTTCTCTTAAATATTTAATTATAATAAATATAATATAATACTGTAACAAATATAAAAATAATAAAATTAAGAGTCAAAAAATGTCGATACTATTATAATTCTAATAAGAAAAATATCCGTCTTTCTCTTTCTTTCTCAACGCAAATATAAATAAAGATGATAAAGACAAAAAATTTCATTAAAATAACATTTGAATAACACCATAAAACTATACATCTCAAGAAGGGAAAAAAGATTGTCTAGAAATTCTTTTCAAAGAATTTGTTATACGTACCTGCTACTATGGCCTAACTTTTTTGACCAATCAGGACGAAGAAGTCCCTTTTGTTCTGTTCGATAGTAAATGCTGTGAGTCATTTCTAAAGAAAGTGAACGTTTAGTTTTTTAGTCTGAACCACGTGCAACATTCAACGAAGTGCATGCGATAGACGTGTTACAAGTAGGAGTAAAATTTGTGCGCCTATATTCATAATTAATTATATATATAAGTATATAAAATTAATGGTGCGAAAATAAATAATATCGATTGTGAGCTATTTTGTGAACCATTGAATTTTTTACAATGACTACGATAACACATTTGCCAGATGAAATAATTGCTATAATTTTGGAAAATAAGATCATTAGCATGGAGGATATCGTGAATCTTAAATCCACGTGTAAGAGATTACAGCATGCAACATTTGGCATGAAATTTTGGGAAAAGAAGTTTTTTCAGAGGTATGATTTTAAGTATTTTTTTTTATTAAATTTTTTGTGTTTATTTCGTATTTCATCGATTTTTATCGCTCAACGAACTTTTGTGAAAGTGAAAAAGTAAAATTAAAGTTGTTACATTGTTATCTTATTAATTTATACTGTTTGTTGCTTCGTTGTACATTGAGCTTCTAATGTTACCATTCAAGTCGATCGTAATAAAGGATCTAAATTTACTAAAGCCAAAATTTTACGTCTACAAGTCGTAATAAATTTATGAATCATTTTCAAGTTATTCTACTGATAAAGATAGGATACTATTGGTCGAAATATATGACTCATTGCTATCGTAGATTATAATTTCATCGTTTTCTTGCATAGACTTTATTAAATTATAATCATATTCTCTTCTTTTATTATTGTCTTCAGTTATAGCACGCCAAAAATATATTTTGACCTGAATTATTTTAAATTATTAAAAATACATAAATAATAAATGAACGGGCTTAAATGAGCGAATATTAAGAACGTTAAAGTCACATTAAAAATCAATTTTCTGGACATAACCATCATTATACAAAATGACCATTTTATATTCGACGATTGATTTCACAAGCCCACGTTCTCGGGACGTTATCTAAATTACTTTTCACAACATCCATTAAAGAAAAAAGGCACTATAATTAGCCTTACGGTTTTCCGTTCGATTTTATTTTTGATATGATTAATTCACGTTTAAGTTATTTATTTAACAATGGAAATTGATTGAAAGTGAAATCAAACGCTACGATAGATCCACGGCCTTTCTTTCTATTGCCTTACGTGAATTCTGTGTCCGAAAAGTTTAATTCGCTTACTAAAAGAGCTGGTTTTCGATCAGCCTACACAAAAAACCATACATCAAGGCACCAAAAGATCCAAAATCCGCAAAAAACAACGTAGTCTATCGTATTAATTGCGATAATTGTGCGGCTTCTTACGTTGGTCAAACAAAAAGAATGTTAAAAATTAGGAGAACACCGCAACCAAATAAAGAGTCGTTCTCAAAAAAATTCAGTGATTACTGAACACAGACTTCAATTTAATCATGATTTTAATTGGGAGAACATTCAGATCCTCGATAACGAACCGGGTTACTTCAGGAGATTAATATCAGAAGTGTTATTCATAAAAAGACAGACCTCGGGCCTCAGTATGCAGAAAGACATCGAATTACTACATGATTCTTATTTGCCACTTATTGAAAATTTTAAAAATTTCTAAAAGATTGTAAGTTAAAAAATTTCGGTTCAAAAATATCAACGTATTTTTTATTAATTTTTATTTATTTGGCTTTATTACTGTTTGCGTTATTTACCTCGACACTCAAATGTTAACAGTCTAGTCAATATATCGTTCACCGGAACAGACGTATTATTATGTGCGTTCTTATTAATTAATTAATTTATTTTTTACTTATTTATTTTCTTAGTAATTTTGATTGTTTCTCGGGGGGTGAGTGTTACACGATCTTAACTTTCTCTCTTTTAATTCTTTTCTTTAATTAAATTTTTAATTTTTTTATAAATTGAATTGATTGAATTGAATTGAATTGAATTGATTGTGTTTTATTAATTGAATTTTAGACAAATTTCGGTCTCTGTTTGATTTCTTTCCTACATGTTTTTGCCAAGACAATATTTTTCTATACTGAAGAGAGTCCAGTAGAGGACAGAAACGTTTATTTGAAGGTTTTTAATTTGAGATGATATCGATTGTGTTGCGAGGTTGTGTATTATGATTCAACACAACAATTTAAATTATATAGTACTAACAGCGATCTATTTTGTGTCATTATTGCTTTTTCTACAAATTAAATTTAGTTTTTTTTAAACTTTGACTTTAACTTTAATGTTCTTAATATTTGCTCCTTTAAGCCCGTTTATTTATTATTTATATACATAGGAGTCACTCTTTAGTCTAATTAAAAATACATGTTTAAAAATATAGTCTATTTATGAGTTGTTTTTTTTAAATATTTTTTATTTTTAATATTTTAAATATTTTTTAAATATTTTTTTTTAATATTTTAAAATTATCTTATTATGTAATTAAGAAGAACTCTATTTTATAACATAAAACACATATGAAACGAAATTAAATAAAAGTGCTGTCACGATTTTTCATATTTTAATATTAAAATTTATAATAACGCGATTACTCAATGTTCGTCTATATTAAAATTCATAAAGATATTTCTCTTACATTCATTTATTTCAAATGCTTCTTTTATATTTCAATATTTACTTATATAATATTTTAATTAATTTTTCATAAATTAAATATTTTGGAATAAAACTAATGGGATATTATAATATTACAAGAATTTTATTCTTAAAATTGTCTATTTAAACTTTATGTTTTTCACAATATTATAAAACCTAACCATATGCAATCAATTTTATCTATTTGTAGATTGTAAAAATCGAATACTATTTTATTCTAAAATATTTTACTATAAAATATTTTTAAAAAATTATTATTTTTACATTAATATGGCTTACGTATATTTAAATAAAGATTGTAAAGATCAAATACTATTTTATTCTAAAATATTTTACGAATTTTTATTTCCATCTTAATGACTTGCGTAGATCTAAATATTTCTATGCAATTATTTTCCACTCGATTTCTTATTTAAACGAAATTAAATAAAAGTGCTGTCACGATTTTTCATATTTTAATATTAAAATTTGTAATAACGCGATTACTCAATGTCCGTCTATATTAAAATTCATAAAGATATTTCTCTTACATTCATTTATTTCAAGTGCTTCTTTTATATTTCAATATTTACTTATAAAATAATCAATATTTACTTATAAAATAAAATCTAAATATTGATAAAAAATCAATATTTACTTATAAAATAAAATTAAATTAAATAATGCGAGATTTTATCGCAGCAGATGCATTTTGATATCACAATCTGATTGTGCAGATAGAGAACCATTTCCGAATTGAATAATTTTCACATGTTGTCGAGGTCAATACTCTGAGTGTTTTATTCCGCGTTATAGTTCTTTAATAAATAATTAACAAAAAAAGTTTAATAAATAGAACATAATTTTGAGAGTTTAATAAATAGAACATAATTTTACGTCATACAATAACGTTATATAACGTAATAAATTGAATTTTAGCTTCAAATCAAAAACAAGTTTGAGTCAGTTTTATATCTTTCTGAAATAGAATCTCACCGTAAAAGAGGGAAAGGGCAAAATCCACTATATACACGCATATATTTTGCAAAATAAAACAAAATTTACTATTAATGTTAGGAAGAATTAAGGTTACGTGCAAAACTTCATTTTGCCTTACAAAGTACCTGCGTGGACGCAGTGAATTGCGTATGTAATTGTTAATTCCAAATTACATATTTTTACTTAAAAATTAATTATAAAAATTATAAAAATTATAAAAATTATAAAAATTAATTATATGTTTTCTTTACACCAATTGATTCTTCACATTATATTCTGAGAGGGACAGAAGATAGAAATATTTGTTAGACCTTGGGTGGCGTTATTAAAGTCATATCAAGATCACATTGAATTTTTTATATTGAAATTATTTTTATTGCATATTGTAGCATATTGTTGCTTATCTCGAGAATTTTGGAAAACACTATAATAAAGTAATTTTTCATTGAGTATTTTTCGAATTATCAGGCCGAAAATAATATCTTAATTTTAATAAACCATAAAATAAAATAAAATATCTAGTAAAATACTTATTTTTGATTATCTTACCTTAATACTTTTAGTACAAAATAATGCGAGTAATCAATAAGTTGTTTTTAAGAAAAAATATGTAATTGTTATTGCAAATTATATATTTTTTCTTCGAAACAATTATGTTATCTTCACACCAATTGATTTCACTCATTATTTTGTGCATAAAAGTATTGAGATAATCGAAAAATTAATATTTTATGAGATATTTTATGATTTATGTGAAATTAAGAAATTATTTCAAGTCTCATAACTCGAAAAGTATTCAATGAAAAAATAATTTATTATAGTGTTTTGAAAGAGCTCTCGAAATAAGCTGCAAGAATATGTAATAAAAAATTTGGAGTTGCATTTAATAAAACAGAGTTCAATTCCACATGACCTCGGCACATTCATTCAAAGTTAAATCAATGTCACCATCAGATGTTCCCTTTCGAACTCTATAACTTTTGTCTAAGATATTTTTTCCGACCACTTTCTACGATGTTAATCGGGGTGCACAATTAAAATAAGACACCCTGTATATATATATAATTAAAAAATACGATATATGTGTTTACTTTGAAGAATAAATATTGTCTATAATTTAATGCTGATGTTTGTTTAACATATTTTTGAAAAATACTTTCTTCATTTTAGATTTCCTTTGTCAAAAAAAATACATAACAAAGAGAAATTGGAGAAAATTGTTAACCATTTAGAAGCAGGTGTAAAATGTATCGAAGAACTGCGGCATTATGTGTCACTAATGCTTTCTAATAACTTACAGAATGCCAAAAAAATGGAATTGAATAAATTTCTGCGATCCATAGCTGAACATTCTAAAATTTATAATTTTGTTCTCGATGATATAGATAGAATTATTTCTGAACAATTATCAAGGTAAAATTTAATAAATCAAATTGTCACTTGTTATTATAAATTAATGTAAATATTACAAATAATACGTAAATTCTTTTTTCAGGCGCGATTCCGATTTGACAGTTGAATATTTCGGCCTAATTTATCATTGGTTAAAACAGTATCGATTAGTATACAAGCAAACTAAATTTATATACATGCCAAAAAAAAAGCTGCTTTTAGAAAAGCAAATTACTATTATCGCACAATATTTTCAACCGAGTGTATCTTACTCAATCATTGATACATGGCTAGATGATATAGTACAAGAAGTACTATCTCTTCTTAAAAATAAATATCCTGCACATTCAATATTCGCGACATCTTCTGAACAATTTACTTTATGGAGAAATAACAATATCAACTATGACTTCTGGAATCGGATAGAAGCCAAACAGATTATGTGTATTCTTGATGAAATTATATTTTCTGTTTCACGTATTCATCAAGTACATCAATTATTGAAAGCATTAGATATCGAGAAAGAATTTATAATTTATGTAAGTTATTTTTTTATTATATAAAATTATAATTTTAAAAATTATAATTTTATATAATAAATTTTATATAATTAATTTATATAATTAATTTATATATAAAATTATAATCTTTAAAATTATAATTTTATATATTGAATTGTAACTTTATCATACACTATACAATCTATGTGTTTTATATCTTATAAATGTTCAATATAATTTTGTTCTAATAAAATTATTAATAAAATAAAATCTAAAAAAATTATTAATTTGATGATATAGGTTTTACAATATTGCAAAGGATGTCTATTGTCTATTATATATCACAGCGTGGCTAGAAGACTTGGTTTACGTTTTTTTCTGAGATATAAGTATGGTTTTGGAATGTCAATCTTCTGGGGACCATTATAGTTAGTAACAATTTTAACTTCAGTGCTTTTTAATCTATCTGATATATATTGTATATATACAGAATGACTCATTTTAATTTATCCATTCAAACATCTCCAAACCTGTAAGTTTTAGAAAAAAACTTTTTAGAAAAAAATTAGTTCTGAGGGAGACAGAAGATAGGAATATTTGTTAGATCTTGGGTGGCGTTGTTAAAGTCATATCAAGATTACATTGAATTTTTTATATTAAAATTATTTTTATTGCATATTGTAGCTTATCTCGAGAACTTTGGAAAACACTATAATAAAGTAATTTTTCATTGAGTATTTTTCGAATTATGAGGTTGAAAATAATATCTTAATTTTACATAAACCATAAAATAAAATAAAATATCTAGTAAAATACTTATTTTTTGATTATCTTACCTTAATACTTTTATGTACAAAATAATGAGAGTAATCAATAAGTTGCTTTTAAGAAAAAATATGTAATTGTTAATTGCAAATTACATATTTTTTCTTTGAAACAATTATGTTTCCTTTACACCAATTGATTCCTCCCATTATTTTGTACATAAAATATTAAGGTAAAATAATCAAAAATGAATATTTTATTAGATATTTTATGGTTTATGTAAAATTAAGATATTATTTTAAGCCTTATAATTTAAAAGTACTCAATGAAAAAATACTTTATTATAGTGTTTTGGAAAGCTCTCGAGATGAGCTACAAGAATGTGTAATAAAAAGTAAAGGTTTCAATTTGAAAAATTCAATGTAACCTTGAGATGACCTTAACTACGCCACTCAAGGTTTAACTAATATTCCTATGTTTTGTCGCTCTCAGAATCAAATGACTTTTTTCTAAAAAGTTTTTTTCCAAAACTTACAGGTTTGGAGATATTTGAATGGATAAATTAATATGAGCCATATATACATACATGTATACAGGGTGAGCCATTTTAATTAACGCACGCAATTATTTCGGAAATAAAGCATTTTAGAGAAAAATGTTTCAGACAAAAGTTTTATGGTTTCGAGGGGGCCATAAGATGGTATCATTGATTTGACCTTGAAGATTCATTTGAAGGTCACGTAAAGGCCACCTCAATTTTTTTAAATTGCACCCCCTATTTTTTATTACATATTTTTGTAGCTGGCCTCGAGAGCTTTCCAAAATACTATAATTAAATGTTTTTCCATTAAGTGCTTTTCAAGTTATGAGGCTTGAAATCATTTCTTAATTTTACATAAACCATAAAATATCTTGTAAAATATTCATTTTTCGATTATCTTACCTTAATACTTTTATGTACAAAATAATGAGAGGAATTGGTGTAAAGAAAACATACAGTTGTTTCTAAGAAAAAATATGGAATTGTTAATTGCAAATTACATATTTCTTCTTCGAAACAACTATGTTTTTTCTTTACACCAATTGATTCCTCCCATTATTTTGTACATAAAAGTATTAAGGTAAGATAATCGAAAAATGAATTTTTACTAGATATTTATCATTTATGTAAAATTAAGATATTATTTCAAGCCTTATAACTCGAAAAGTACTTAACGAAAAACATTTAATTATAGTGTTTTGGAAAGCTATTGAGGTCAGCTACATGAATATGTAATAAAAATAAGGGGTGCAATTTTAAAAAATTTAAGTGGCCTTCACGTGACCTTCAAATAACTCTTCAGTGTCAAACCAATGATACTATCTTATGGTCCCCTCGAAACCATAAAACTTTTGTCTGAAACATTTTCTCTAAATGCTTTGTTTCAAATAATTGCGTGCGTTAATTAAAAATCACCATATATATATATATATATATATATATATATATATACACACACATATATATATATATATATGTGTGTGTGTATGTGTGTGTGTGTGTGTGCGTATGTATCCAAATAATATTATTTTCAGTTACACAGAATCGACAAAATTATTTATGATAAAATATCCATATATTTTACAACGTTTCAATTACTTGAACATTATGAGTATCGGAGAGATATGTCCTATCTTTATGCATTCATTGAGTCCATTAAGTAACATATTGGTAAGCAACTTTTTATGTACAGGTTTTTTTATTAATTTTAGTTTGAAGTAATTAATAAAGATAATAATCAATTATAAGTCTTATAAATGTCTTATAATGTTCGTCAATGAATAAATATATTCTATGAGCGATAAATAAAATTTAATTTCCTTTTAGTTTCTTTTATGTAATTGAAATATTGCTTATCTATTCATTTTTCAGGAAATACGAAGGCTGATATCTGATCTTTATACACTGAATCATCATAATCTTCCTACTGATTTACAATTGAAACATCAATTATCTTACAAATGGAATATGAAGTACATGTTGAATTTTTTATCACGTTGCTTGAGCGATAATATTGAAGATATACATATGAGTTATGAATACACATATATTACACGTTCAATAAAGGTAGTGTATAACATATTGTATATAACATACACAGTAAAAAATTTTGTGTTAAATTTAACATATTTCACATGTCTCAATTTATCCACTCTTAATGTTAATTTAACAGAAGGCAAGTATGTAAATAAATAACACGAGTAATATGTTTAAAAATTAACACAAAAGTGTAACACTTAAACTTTATCTGGAAATAAAGTTTATGTTAAATTAACATATTTATAATGTTAAATTTAATTAAAAGAAAATGTTATTCTTACATTTTTATGATAAATAACAGGAGAGATATGTCGATTTAACATATGGAAACTGTTATAGAGAGAAAAATAACACAACTTATCTGTTCATTTTAACTTATTTCATGAAAAATTCGTGCATTTACATATTAATTGTGTTGTTTTAACCTTTAGAAACGGTGAATATATTAACTCAACGCAGAAATGTCAAAATAACGCAATGATAATATGTTACATTAACATAAAAATATGTTAAAAATTTAACACAAAAATTTTTACACCAGAAAATTTTAACAGAAATACAAAATGTTTTTTATCGTGTACCGTAATATACAGGATCCGGCCGAATAATATGTATCATACAAGCGGGCACACAGAGTGATTGCTTGAAAAAATTTAAAAAACTAGAATTAATATTAAATAAAATAAAATTCTTTCATTTGCTTTGTTTTCGTGAAATTTGAGTTTAAATATCCGTCCCGTTTAAGTTCAATTTCCGGTAAGATACGATTATCCCTGGGACGTATAACACTTGTTCTGATTGTAAACGATGCTCTGCGACTTCTACTGTATTATTTGTGTGACCAATTAGTTTCCACTCAATTATCAAAGCAATGAGTTACATAAATAGAGATTACGTTAATGATCAAGGGAGCTTGTAACGATAATTTTTGTGTTGCCGTTCGTTATTATAACATTTTCCCAACCGGGAAAATTTATAGTGAAGATATTCAAAACTTAGACAATTTAATTCAACGCATTAACTACGCATTTAAGGGGAGAATCTACTTTAGAAGCCCGAAAAAAGGATGATTTTTAAGAAATTTTTTTCTAAAAAAATTTTTTTCTAAAGGAAAAATAAGAGTTACGTTTTTGAAACTTTTTAGTACGTTTTATACAATATTTGAACATTATATACAAATTTTTTCAATAAAAAAAAAGTTAAGTTTTCGTTAAATAATTTAATGTTAATTTTCGTGCTTCGTCATCGGAGTTTGCGCCACTGTGTAGAGCATAGCGTCTTCAATTCTTGTCTAAAACAAAAAAATCAAGTATGTTTTTAATTTGTATACAATTTCATCCTAAATGAACCAAAAAAAATTTTAAATAAGTATAAAAATTAAATTTCTGTGTAATTTTGAAACAAAATTACAATTTGCAAAAATTGTAACTTAAAACGTACTAAAAGTTTCAAAAACATAACAATTGTTTACTGTGGGAAAATTGCGTCTGAACATTACTTTTTAAATGAGAGCAACTTTAAGTTAACAATTAAAATTCGAAACAGTTACATCTGTAACAAAATTAAAAATTAAAAAAAAAATTGCTTATAAATAACGTTGAAATATATTATCTACTTATTTAAAATTACTTACTAATGATTTTCTTTTATTTTCAGAATTATCAAGTTGCAAAATATCTTCCAACATTCCTCCTTGCATTGTGGGAAAAATTATTTTCAAGTCGCTTTTCTCTATATCATCTTCTATCAGAGTGCTGGGATTTACTTGACTAGATCTCTTAGCTTACGTCTACTGTTCCTCTTCTTACCACTCGCGCTGCTAACTAAGGAACGCTTACAAATGTATCGTGGCAATCTACCTAAGTTCTTTTCATTTTTTAAAAGTTACTTTTTTGGAAAAAATTTTTAGTTTGTATTTTCCGAGTTTTAGGAATAAATATTTTTTAATTTCTTTGTTCCATACAAGTTGGCGTATTTTTTACCTTTGTCAGGTATTTTTAATGGGATCAATAAATATATTGGAAAAAATTACTTCTCTTTTGAAATTAAGTTTCAAAATATAAATATTTTAAATTGTTACAGAACATATACGTAATTAATAATAGAATAATTATTTTTATTATTAATAAACAATGCTCTTTGCCAAATTATCGAAAATTATTATTGCATAATTAATCAAAATTTTAGAAATTGTTATTAAAATAACTATAAGCTTTGTCAAATAAGCCTGGATTAAAAGGGTTAAAATCAAAGTAAGTACAAAAACTTGGCATGGTCGCATAACTCATATATTTTTATTAACATATTGATAATAATTTCTGACAATAATTTGCAAATTTTAATTTTAGATATATAACTCGTGAATTTTGATTTTAAATACTTATAATATTTATTAATAAAAATTTATGAGTTATAATTCAGGAACGCCAAGTTTTTAAATGTCTCTTTAATCTTAACTCGTTTAGTCCAGGGTCTAATTTCAAAACAATTTCAAATATTTCGATCAATTTAGCAAAGAACACTTTTAAATTCAAAATTAGCTTTTGATGGTGCATTAAAGGTTAAATAAAGTTATTTTAACAATAATAATGATATTTTTAACTTTAACAATAATAATGATATTTTATATATTATAAAAAATATTTATCATACAGAAATTAAATTTATTTTAAAAACAAATCTCTCCTAATAAAAAGAAAATGCATTATAATTTTATGAGAAAAAAATCTGTGTATAATATTTTTATGGCAAATATTATTTCAAATTACATACTCTTACAAATTGAATTGCTTCTGGATTAATTATAATTATTGATTTCATACTTGGTTTTGACTTTTTATTTTTTAGAAGATACTTTTTTGGAAAAAATTGTTTTTAGTTTGTATAATTTTCCGAGTTTTAGGAATAAATATTTTTTAAGCTCTTCGTTCCATACAAGTTAGCATATTTTTTATGTGGCGTATTTTTTACCTTTGTCAAGTATTTTTAATAAAATCAATAAATATATTGGAAAAAATTATTTCTCTTTTTTGGATCATTCTAGAATACTTCTATAAATTTTAATCACTTTAATATTTTTTTCTCGTTACAAATTGAATTGCTTCTGGATTAATTATAATTATTGATTTC
Source organism: Camponotus fellah (assembly GCA_030586385.1). Classification (NCBI taxonomy): domain Eukaryota; kingdom Metazoa; phylum Arthropoda; class Insecta; order Hymenoptera; family Formicidae; genus Camponotus; species Camponotus fellah. The sequence continues at coordinate 78,040 of JAPIVC010000567.1, forward strand.
ATACTTGGTTTTGACTTCTTATTTTTTAGAAGATACTTTTTTGGAAAAAATTGTTTTTAGTTTGTATAATTTTCCGAGTTTTAGGAATAAATATTTTTTAAGCTCTTCGTTCCACATAAGTTGGCATATTTTTATGTGGCGTATTTTTTACCTTTGTCAAGTATTTTTAATAAGATCAATAAATATATTGGAAAAAATTACTTCTTTTTTGGATCATTCTAGAATACTTCTATAAATTTTAATCACTTTAATATTTTTTTCTCGTTTGTTACACTATTCTGCATGTTTCTGCAACATACACATCATTAAGTCGGGTTGTCTATCTATTCACTTAGGGACATGCTTTATTAGACTCGCAGAATAAGATCAAAATGGGAATAAGGAAAAAGAAATCTGTTTCTATCATTCCATTATAATGAACAGTTGTGAAATTTAATAATATAAATAAAATATTTATCTAATAATAAATAAAATAATAATAAATAAAATAACATAAATAAAATTTAATAAACAAATTTGGACAAATATAATAAAAAATACTTATAATGAAACCTATATTTGATTTTTAAATATAATGAATTATAAAAACTCGATAATCACTATTATCTTCTAAACATAGAGCAATCCTGCTGAAAATGTCTCTCACTTATTTTATCAAAAGAGTGATCCCATGGATCTTACGCCTATAAACTTTTTTATATGAAACATCTTAAAAAATAAAATATATCACACTCTATCAAAAAATGCAGAAATTCTAAAAATAATATTTGTAACGCATGTGGAGATCACTTCTCTCATGATAAATCGCGTGAAAGAAAATTTCATGCGCATAATTGCTTTATGTTTAGAAAAAGATGATGGTTATATTGAACATTTATTGTAATTTATTACATTTAAAGTTCATAAATATTTGTCATTTTAAGTATATTTTATTATATTCGTTTATTATATTTTTTACTATATTTGTTCAAATTTATTAAATTTACGTTATTAATATACATTAATATTTATTATTAAATATTATAATTAAATGTTATAATGTGTTTGTAAATTTCGCAATTATTTCCCTTTCCTTTTTCCCCGTTGAACTCGCATTCTAATCTTATTCAGCGAGGCTAATAAAGTATGCCCCTGACGATAGGCCCGACTTAATGATGTGTATGTTACGGAAACACTCCGTACATATACAGGGTGTCTCGCAACTATCGCTCTATATTTTAAAGGTAGATTCTCTGGCCAAAAACGATTTTTAAACGATTTAAACGATTTTAAACGATTTAAAAACGATTTTTCCTCAGCGAAAATGTCGAAGAAGATCATTATTTTTTGCATATTCCCAATTTTTGTCATGATGTATCTTTCTAACTAAGCCTTAAATTAAAATTCTATTAAAGTAAACTCTACCTAAAATTAACTAAAGAATGTGACTTTATTAATATTTTATTTCCATAAGGCTTAGTTTGCGAAAAACCCTTTATTTTCAATCATTTATAACTCGAAAACTATTAGTGCCTCGACATTTTCGCTGAGGAAAAATCGTGTTTAAATTAGCCAGAGAATCTACCTTTAAAATATGGAGCGGTAGTTTTGGGACACCCTGTATATACAGAATGTCAGAGCAATCTCTTCCAAGAAAAAACTCTTGTAGCTTATTTATATTTTTTACTATAACATCTAACACTATAATAAAGTATTTTGAAAAGCTCGCGAGATAAGATATAAGAGCTTTTTTTGGGAAGAGATTGCTCTGACACCCTGTACATATATGTGTGTATATATAAATAATTATTTTTTTAATATTTTCAGTACAGCAGGTTGTCAATCGGTAGAATATTTTTATATGAGGAATTTTTATTCTCGGCTATCATCTGTCTCGAACATTGTTAGAGAGAAATGTCATCTTATGCATCCAATGAATCCATTGCATAACATGTTGGTAAGCAATTTTTTATGTATAAATATTTTTATAATTTTTATAATTTTAGTAAGAAGTAGTTAAAAGATAGAAATAGTTTAAAGATAATAATCAATTAATAAGTCTTATAAATAATATGTTAGTCAATGAATCAATATATTCTATGAGCGAAAAATAAAATTTTTCTTTTCTTTTATTTTCTTTTCTGTAATTGAAGTGTTGTTTATATATATAATTTTTCAGGAAATGCGAAAGCTGGTATTCTTTCATCTGAGGCTTTTTGTTTTCGTGAAATTTGTGAGTTAAATATCCGTCCCGTTTAAATTCAATTTCCAGTCAGACACGATTGTCCGTGGAACGTACACTTGTTCTGATCATAAACAATGCTCTGCAACTTCTACTGTATTATTTATGTGAGCAATTAGTTTCCATTCAGTCATCAAAGCGATGGGTTACATCTTAAATTAACTTTAAAAATAAGCTTTAGATTATACTGAATTAGAGGCAACAGCATATATTATACATATGACATTTAAGCGTGTACGCTATTTTATTATTTCGTCACCGGTTTCACAAAAATTATACATAATATCTGAATATCGTTATTTTCAATACGTATTATTCAATGGGAGAAGATTTTTTAATTGATTGATATCATCCAGGCAACGAATCTGAAAATAAAATAAGTAGATTAGATAACACGCGAATAATTTTGATCCAAAATTATTGCTTCAACGTTTTCAATATTTTTTGACTCTGAAAAGGGTCGAATGTTTTAAAGCATATGTTCGAAATACAAACCTTTCATTTGTAAACATATTCGTTCTGTAAATAAAATAGATATATGAATATGCTCTGAAGCATTTAATCGATCTTTTTCAGAGTCAACAAATTTTTAAAACGTTGAAACAATAATTTTGGATCAAAATTATTTACAGGTAATTTAATCTTACTTTCAGTCGCCCCTGATTCAAGTGTAATATAAAGTGCTTATTAATTTAAAGTTACTCTCATTTAAAAAGTAAAGTTCAGACGCAATTTTGTCGGAGGAAAAATTATTCGTTTTAATATGAACAATCATACTGTGCATTTTGCATCCGTGAATTTTGGTACATCCGGTATATATGTGTATATATAAGTTCAGATGTCAATGACAACTGTTTATATTATAAAAGTAATTAACAATAATTACTTTTGAAAACATTTTATAAGAGATATTCATTAAATTTTATTATTACATTATAACTTGGGGGTTATTGTTAGGTAAGGGCGGTGGAGGCCTTAATTTGAGGGAGGGGGCACCGTTATTTATTATATATATATATTATATATGTATATACAAGATAAATCCAACATCATCATAAATGAACAACCAGATATAAAAAATCAGAAAAAAGAAATTAAATTTACGATTGGTATGATAATACACTCAGGCTTATGTTTGTCTTTGTCTATAAAAGAATTAATCATCACGATGGCTTGTGTTTGTAATATTATATAGTAAATGGTACATTTTGGAAACGTACATTTTGATAAATTTTATAAGATATTACATGATGAGTATTATGCCGAAAGTCAATTATATTACTTTTGCACATTATATACGTTATAATTTTTTTAAAAATTCATGTAGTTATTTGTGTAAGTTTGTAGTAATATGACTAAAACGGTGACAACAGATGTAGCAACCTATAAAAAGAGAAAAAATCAGAATAGTTATTTTTTTATATTTATTATGGATTTTAGCTAATTATAACGAATAATTATTTATAATTATTATAAATATCAAATAATTATTTATAATTATTTATAATTATCATTATAACATACACTTTGAAGGAATTTGAAACCAAACTGGAAGAGTCCAAGTCCGTAGAATCTGATTGGTGATTGAATCATAAGTAAAAATTGTAGAATCTGTATTGATTATTAAAAAATGGATTATTAAAAAAAATATATATATATATATATATATATATACATTTGATTCCCTATTTTTAAAAATTTAAATTAAAGTTCATATTTTCATAATAAAATAATAAAACATTAAAGACATTTAAGACTTACATTTTCACGAATTTCACCATCGCAATTGGAATATGACAATTTACTTATCAAGTTTCCTGTTGCATTTGCCTAAAATTTAAATATACAAAATGAAATTAAGATTGTTTTATTAATATTAAAATTCATTATGTTATATCATCTAATAAATAATTATTATAAATAAATGCTTTCTTGAAGATTGATACCTTGATTCTAACTCTTTCACACGCATAATTAATGAAAAAAAGTCTGAAACAGTGTAAGAAAAGCCATACTAGGACTACTACAAGAAGATGCGTTTTAGTTCGAAAATTTTTGATATCGAATATCATATTAAAAATATCTTGAGAACACACTGCTATGTAAACGAAGCAACATCCCATTTCGATTGTCATTTGTGTTCCAAATATTAGATCAATTTTATGAGATATTTTACGTAATTCCAAATGAAGATGTCTGTGTAAACGTGATATTAACTTGTCACACAAAATATAGCCATATGCTATGAGTAAATAAATTGATATAAATCCGCTTACATTACAATCCATATCATATATGCGTTTCTCGATTTTGTATATCTAGATTGATGAAAAAGAAATACAGAGTCTTCCCAAGCTCGTTTTATTCTACGTTTGTTATTATTTGTTAAATTTTCAAGATGTTCATTGATTTGATCGAATTTCAATCCTACGTACCTAAAAATTGAAAACATTATTGGATAGTCTAATTAGCAGATTTGACAAAATATTTTTGTATTTTTACAAAAATAAACTAACCAAAGCATATTCGTTATAGTTAAATTGTTGATAATGTTAATATTATTGCAGTACATGCGCAAAAAAGGTATAAAGATAAATTCAGCAACGTTAAAGTTTTCATTTTTCAAATTTGAAATATTCAAAGAAGTTATTAATATAGCTATGACAAACCACCCTAAAATAAGCCATATTGTTCTCATATATAATGTACAATCTGTTTTTTTCATTCCCAATTTTTCCAATGTATTATCCACAGCAGTGATATTCCTTATACAATTTCTAAAAGTCTAATAAAAAGAAAAAATATGATAAATTAATGTATATAAAAATTTGTATTCGTAATATCAAATTGTAGGAAATATTGACAATTTTAATGTCTACTAATAACGTATTCATTTTATCTTGAAAAAGATGTAATATAAAACATAAATATATTAAGTAAAATATAAATATAAAAAAATAAAATATAAAATATAAATAAAATATAAATATAAAATATAAAATATAAATAAAATAAAATATAAAATCTAAATATATTTTTACATTCATTAGCTTTTACATTTACTCTTTTCATTTATTATCTTTCAAGGAGTAATTATTATAATCAAATATGTTATTTTATGTTATAAAATTAAAATTATTATTTATATTACAATATGCTAAGTCTTTTATATTTATATAAAGATGTTTTTTCGTTTCATAAATATTATGAGAAAATCAGAAAAATTTATGTTCCATTTTAAAATCAGTAATTTTAAATATTCAAGCTAGTAATATTTTTCTTAAAGTGTCCTACCTTGTCATGATAGATCCCAATGATAATTGACAATAACATTACGAACATATTTATTGTATACCAAATACGGTATAGGGTGGAATAATAAATCAATGGAGGTACAACTACATATATAAAAACAAAATTATATAAGGACCACAATAATAGCATGTATAAAAGACTGAACCATTGTCTCGGAACACCTGCGGGAAATTCGATCACTCTTGAACCACACACATAACTGATTATTAACAATGGCGATAAAATTTTTCGAATGCTCATAACGGTAGATGTGCGGTTTCAAACTGCACTTCCATTGACAACAATTGCGTTGAAACGTAATAATAGCGGATCTTTGTAATTTCACGTGCATTCTATGTCCATAATGAAATAATCGATGTAATAAATTTTACATACTGCGTATAAATAGAAATAATTGAATGCATCATATGATTTTAGACGAAGTATATACGTTTAGAATGCAAACATTGATACTTTTAATTTTCAATATTTTTAATTTTTATTTTCTTACTTATATGACTACGCGGTTCTTTTGCGTTATTAAAAACATCAAATAATGAGTTAATAATATTTTAATTATATTATTGACTATAATAAGTATCAAACCTGACAACATAATAATAAAATAATATGATTATAAAGAGATAGGGGGGGAGAGGAGAGAGAGAGAGAGAGAGAGAGAGAGAGAGAGAGAGAGAGAGACAGAGAGAGGGAGAAAGGAAAACAAAGAACAATATTAAAATATTTTTTAAAAAAGTAAAAGATTAAATTGTTAAGTTGTTTGCTGTTTACATTATGTAATTTTTTTATATTGTCTACTTATTTATATTGATAATAAATATTATTATCAATTATTTTTTCATGTTATGTGTGTTACAATTTTTAAAAATGTACATACTTATTTATATATGAGTAATATAACTGAAAGAGTAACAACAAATGTAGTAAATTATAAAAAGAAAAAACAATAATTCTCTTAAATATTTAATATGATATTTATTATTTATAATTATATCATTATGACGTACATTTTGAAGAAATTTGAAGCCAAACTCAAAAAATCCATGTCCGCGAAATCTGATTGGTAATTGAATCATAAATAGAAATTGAAGAATCTGTATTAATATAATAAATTATTTATATATATAATATACATATATATTTTCGGTGTTTTATTGAATTTAAATATGAAAAAATTTTCTAAATTTTTAAAAGCTCATATTTCCATAACAAAATAGTTTTAAGGCTTACATTTTCACGAATTTCAACGTTGGAATATGAGAATTTAGTTATAAAATTCCCTGTTGCATTTGCCTAAATTTAAAAATTTAAATATGTAAAATTCAAATTAATGTTAGTTTTTTAATATCAAATTACATAATAAATAATCAAATAATTTTGAAATACGTGGATTTTTAAATTCTGAATAGATAGATTTTGAAAATACTTACCTTGATTCTAATTTTGTCGCATTCATAATTAATGAGAAAGAGTCTAAAAATGTGCAAGAAAAGCCATACTGTTAACATGATGATAAAGTATATTATATCGTCATAATCTTTAATGAATAGCATGTGAAATATTTCTTTAATATCCAACGCTATGAAAGTGAAGTAACATTCCATTTCCATAATCATTATTTGTATTCTAAAAATTAAATCTATTTTGCGAGATATTTTACGTATTTATCTCCAAGTAAAGATGTCTGTGTAAATGTCAGTTTGTCGCACGAAACACAGTCATAATTTAAATAAATTGATGCAAATTTTCTTACATTACAGTCCACATCATATATAAGTTTCTTGGAGTTTTTTTACATCTAGATTGATGAAAAAATAATACGGAATCTTCCCGATCTCTCTTTATTCTACATTTGTTAATTTCTCAAAATGTTCATTGATTTGATCAAATTTTAATCCTACGTACCTAAAAATTGAGAAGATTATGAATGATTAAAATGATTAATTAGCAAGTATAACAAAATATTTTTATATTTATAAAAATAAACTAATCTAAGCATACTCGTTATAGTTAAATCGTCGATAATATTAATATGAATGCAATATATACGTATAAAAAGAATATACATAATTTGTGAACTATGGCTATCATTTTTTTTTCTCAAAATAGAATTGTCGAAACAGATTATTATGATAGCTGAAATAAACCATCCTAAAATAAGCCATATTGTTCTCTTATATAATTTGTAATCTGTTCTTATTCTCAAATTTTTAATGTATCATCTACACAATTGAGATTTTCTATACAATTTCTAAATGCCTGATATAAGAAAGCAATAAACAGTAAATTAATAATTTGTTTAGGCCCCTTGTTAAAATTTGGCATAATTAATAATTTGTTTTCGTAATATCGAATTATTGACAATTGTAATATCTATTAACTTAATGATTTTATCTTGAAAAAGATGTAAATGCCTATTATTTCTACATTCATCATTTTACGTTTATTTTGTTCATTTATCATTTTCCAAGCAATACATATAATTGATGTTATATCAATCATGTAATTAGACATGTAAAAAAATTAAAATTTATTAAAAATTTATGAAAGATGTATCATAATATATCAAATCTTTTATATTTTTATATCTTTTTCCATAACATAAATAATAATACATAATAATATAAGAAAATCTATAAGTTATATTCCATTTATAAGTTACGTTAAAATCAATAATTTTGAATTCAAGTGTACAATATTTTCTTTACGTTTCCTACCTTGTCATATCCCAATGGTAATTGATAAAAACTTTATATAATCATGTTCATTCCAAATAATACAAGGATCACAACAGTAGCATATACAGAGAACCATTGTCTCCGGATATTTGTGGGAAATTCAATCACTCTTGAACTGCACACATAACTGATTATTAATAATGGTGATAAAATTTTTCGAATGCTCATAATGTAAGCATGCGACTCCTAACTGTACTTGCTTTGCCAACAATTGCGCTGAAACGTAGTGATATTGGATTTTTCATTATATTTTTGCATAATGAAATAATCGATGTAATGAATTTTACATACTGCAAGCTATAGAAACAGAAACCGTTAGATGCTCTGCATGTTTTTAGAGTATACAGAGTGTTCATTTTAAAACTTTCCATCAATTTATTTCATGATTGGTTAATTTTTGCGAAAAGTGCTGAAACACGTCAATTTTGACTTCGAGGGGGACATTTAAATACATTAAATGCGACGAAATTTTTTCATCCCCTTCGTCGGGATAGCTACCCCTTCAAAAATTTTAAATGGGAATAAGGGTCAAGTGGTATACCATTTCAAAGGTTCTTTTAATTCTCTATACAATCGTTTTTTTTTTTTTTATTTAAGTGAATATTCTTTTTATTTAAGTAAATATTTTTCGAGAAATCGTACTTGGAAGTTTTAGATGTCGAAAAAATTTCTGCATTTCCAACATGATGGTGCTGTATTTAAATGTCCACTTCGAAGTTAAAATTGACGTATTTCAGCATTTTTCGCAAAAATCAATCGATGAAATAAATTGATGAAAAGTTTTAAAGTAAACCCTGTACTCTTATAGGCAAGCTAGCACAGCCACTCGTTCGGATCGATTTTTTTAAGTCAAACATGGAGCAATAAAATCGGATTCATTAAAAATGACGAGCAACAAAATGATTGAAACGTTATCGATCGAGATATCTGATTATTCCTCAATTTCATAATACTTTTTTAATATGGGGTAACTTTAGGGGCGGTTTTCGGAGCTTAAACGTGGTGCAAAAAAATCGGGAATAGAGCAACTAATTAGCAACAAATTAGATCTAAAGAAATATGTCGGTTTTTTTTGTTTTTAAAAATTTTTTTTGTGGGTGTGCTAACTTTAATCTATAGTTAGCACAGCCACTATTTTCTCCGAATCGGCTGGAGCAACAAAATCGGGAATAGAGCAACAAATTAGCAACAAAAGAGCACTAAATTTATATATAAGTTTTATTCGATTGTGCTAAAGTGGCTGTGCCAGCTTAATAGACGTAACAAATTATGAAGAAAAGAGAAAGAGAAAGGGAGAGAGAGAAAGAAAAATAGAAAGAGGGAGAGCAAGAAAAAAGGAAGAAAAAGAAGGACAAGAAGAACAACATTTCTCAACAAAAAAAATAACGTTAACATTTCTCTTTAATACGATAGTAAAAAATAATGTTACATCCCTCGAAGAAATTGCCTGCCATGTTCAGAATGTTATTTTTATCTCTATATAAATTTTTTGTAATATTAATATTAAGTTGTTTAATGACTTGACCATTATAGTATAGGTAGTAATTTCGTCTCTTTAAAAAATAATTCATCATAGATTTAATTGTTCAGTGGTCAATTATGTAATATTTACATACATATACATTACATATATTATATTTATGTCTTGAAAAAATTTGTAAATTGGAAAAGCTCAAATTCATTCTAACATTTAAATCATTTACAATGGAAGCTGTGATATATGTATTAATAGACCACTCAATATATTTATTTCTTATTTCCTGTATTTGAAATTGAAAATTAACTTATAATAAAATTAATTTATGTTGATAATGGTTAATAAGCTTATTCTAAAACTAAAATTTTCAGAAATTTCGCTATACATACAGGGTGATTCAAAATAAGTATAGTGTCCGTGAAATGACATATTCTTGAGTCAATTCTAAGACGATTTTTTCTTTAGCAAAATTTCGTCCGACGCTTAGTTTTCGAATTATTGAAAGAAGTAATTAACTTATAACGGGTCGGATACAAGAGGCAGACAAGGGTGGCGCGAGTCACCGTCAGACGCGGGTGCTTACGCGGGGCGATCGCTGCGATCAGCTGGTCGGTACATACACACACATGTGAATACATACTCTCTCTCTCTCTCTCTCTCTCTCTTCTCTCTCTCTCTCTCTCTCTCTCTCTCTCTCATTTGCTTACTCGAAATTATTATTATTCTTACTAAAATTATTATTTATTTTTTATTGTTACACATTTTCACTTAAATTATTTTCTTATTTTATTGTACCGTTTTTTTTTTTTTTTTTTTTCGAGAGAGGGAAAATGCATTTTATGCATACTCACCGGGCGATCCGGTGAGTTATGTGGGACTCGAGTACCAAGTCGAATTATCAACTCGGTACTCCCTACCCACTAAAAACCCCTCTCTTTCGCTAATTTTCTCTACCACTGTTTATTTGACATTCCGAAATTTGTTTTCACACAACATCAAAGAATAGTTATTATTACCTTGTTCGATGTATTGCTGTAATTTCTTGAGAAATGAATTTTCCAATAGATCGTACTTTCATTCAAATTGAATGTAGATATCACGTTTTAAAGGACAGAGATCTACACCAAATAATTAATCGAAAATTCTTTTTTCTTTTATAAATTGTATTCTTTTATAAACTTCAACATAATCACATTCATTCACTCACTCGATAAGACGAGAAATTAAGTAATGTAAGAGTAATAATAATTTCGAATAAGCAAATGAGAGAGAGAGAGAGAGAGAGAGAGAGAGAGAGAGAGAGAGAGAGAGAGAGAGAGAGAGAGAGAGAGAGAGAGAGAGAGAGAGAGAGAGAGAGAGAGAGAGAGAGAGAGAGAGAGAGAGAGAATGAGAATTATGTATTCACATGTGTGTGTATGTAGCGACCAACTGATCGCAGCGATTGCCCCGCGTAAGCACCCGCGTCTGACGGTGACTCGCGCCACCCTTGCCTGCCTCTTGTATCCGTTATAAGTTAATTACTTCTTTTAATAATTCGAAAACTAAGCGTCGGACAAAATTTTGCTAAAGGAAAAATCGTCTTAGAATTGACTCAAGAATGTGTCATTTCACGGACACTATACTTATTTTGAATCACCCTGTAAATATATATATATATATATATATATATATATATATATATACTGAGTGTCCCGCAACTATCGCTCCATATTTTAAAGATAGATTCTCTGACTAATTTAAAAATGATTTTTCCTCAGCAAAAATGTCGAGGCACTAATAGTTTTCGAGTTATAAATGATTGAAAATAATGGGTTTTTCGCAAACTAAGTCTTATGGGAATAAAATATTAATAAAGTCACATTCTTTAGTTAATTTTAGTTAGAGTTTACTTTAATAGAATTTTAATTTAAGACTTAGTTAGAAAGATATATCATGACAAAAATTAAAAATATGCAAAAAAATAATGATCTTCTTCGGCATTGTATATATATATATATATATATATATATATATATATATAGCTAAGAAAATTCAATTATGTTTTCTTATAATCTTATTCAAATTAAAAATATAAACTTTAAAAAAGTTTTTATACAAATTTTATATTATATAATGTACAGATGTAATATATTTCTTCATCTTATAATCTTGTATTATTAATCTTATACATTATAATCTTACTTTATATTATTTCTTTATCTTTTAATATGATCTTCTAATAAAATTTAAATTCATATAATTAAAATATATTTATTAAAATTTCTTTAGAACTTATTTTATAATATTATATATTGTATTATATTTTATATATAGTATTATATTTCACATTCATTTTTAAATTATTGCATTTTTTGCAAATACATTATCATTTAATTTTTTCGCCATTTATATTCTACGATATAAAAAATTAGAATAATTTTAAAAAAAGTGTTACGCAAATTAGCATAAAAAATCTTTAGATAGAAGTAAAATATAAAATTTTAGAGTATCTAAGTTGTTTATATCTTGAATAAAATAGATGTAGCTGTTTATTGCAAATTACATATCTTTTTCTTGAAAACAACTGTGTTTTTATTCTATTGATTCAATTGATTTCTCTTATTGTTTTCATAAAAATGAGACAAGATCAGAAAAAGAATATTTTCTAGTTTAAATATTATATATATAATTAATATATATATTTATTATATATATATTTATTATTATATATATATATATATTTATTATATATATATATATATATTTATTAATATATATATAATTATTATATATATAAAATTAAGGAATTATTTCACGTTTCATAACTCGAAAATTAATTAAATTTCGCAATCAAATATAATCGCAACGTTTAGATTTCGCTTCGATTACTTAAATACAAATACTCGAAAATACAAATTAGCATCAGTATGTCATTTGTTTACAATCATAAAAAATGGTATGATATTTTTTAATAATCAAAATTTTCGAAGGGCAAGATTGAAAAATGTCTTTCATCTTCATTAATAAATCTAATATTAAGATTAAATCTAAAAATAACAATTAATTTAGAAATATTCTAGAAATATTTTTCCTAAATTAAGATTTAATGAATCGTTCGTGAAAAAAGATAAAACATTAATTTAATAATATTATAATAATATGGCTAAATAATATCGACTGGATTCAGTAAGGCATCTTCCATATTCTCTCTCAATGCTATAATATTTTTCAGACAAAGTTTAAAATTTGGTCTGGCATCCGCTGTATACCAGCAATGCATCATCAGTTGGTACAACGTTGGCGGACAGTTAAGAGTCATCGGCAACTTGCCTCCAGCATAATTTATCACTTCTTCATCAGTCTTGGCAGTATAAGGTTGCTCACCCAACGATGTAATTTCCCACATTAATACCCCAAATGACCAAACATCGCTTTGAGAAGTAAATATTCCAATCATCAAAGACTCGGATGCCATCCAGCGAATAGGAAACAAACCTTCTCCTTTCTAAAATATGATTTTAACAAAAATTTAATTTTCTGATTCAAATTGTTTATTTCTAAAATGTGCAAACTCAAAAACTTATTTAAAACAATTTATTAAAATAAATTATTTTTTTAATATTTTTAGTACAGTAGGTTATTAATCGGTAAAATATTTTTTTATGAGAAATTTTTATTTGAGGCTATCATCTGTCTCGAACATTGTTAGAGAGAAATGTCGCTTTATGCATCCAGTGAATCCATTACATAACATGTTGGTAAGCAATTTTTTATGTATAAATATTTTTATACTAATTTTAGTAAGAAGTAGTTAATGAAGATAATAATCAGTTAATAAGTCTTATAAATAATATGTTAGTCAATGAATCAATATATTCTATGAGCGAAAAATAAAATTTTTCTTTTCTTTTATTTTCTTTTCTGTAATTGAAATGTAATTGAAATGTTGTTTATATATATAATTTTTCAGGAAATGCGAAAGCTGGTATTCTTTCATCTGAGGCTTTTTGTTTTCGTGAAATTTGAGTTAAATATCCCTTTTAAATTCAATTTTCAGTCAGACACGATTGTTCGTGGAATGTATAACACTTGTTCTGATCATAAACAATTCTCTGCAACTTTTACTGTATTATTTA
>JAPIVC010000568.1:0-46143 GCA_030586385.1 Camponotus fellah
CCCCCCTTCGGCGCGATTCTAACGCAAAACGTATCTCGGAAATCTTGGGCGCCAGGTGCGATAATTCGCATCACTCTGAAACAAGTCTTAATACTGACCGTACGCAAAAAAAATCTACAAACGCTCAAAAATGATCGCGACGGACGCTCGGCTAGCCCCGTCTCTGAAATGGTAGAGGGGCGGTCCATTTTAATAATGAAGAAGGAAGGATCGAGAATACAAGGTGGCTGCAATTTAAAACAAGAAATTAGTGTAACAGAGTTGAATAATGTTGTGCTCGTAACGGCACGGGATGTGGGGGTAGCCGGGAGACTCCAAGTACCTCGAGGCCGTTTATTTGCCAATATTATTATTATTATTATTTCCTTGAAAAATACATATATATTTCCTTATTTTATCTTAATCGATTTCTTTGAGCCTTCTCCTTTTACCGTCGTCTTTCCCTGAATCACGTAGTTCTTAGATTTAGAGCATTTAATACTTTTCCGGCGTTTGAATAGCGGTTAGCCCCAGATTCGCACTAATTATCGGTTGATTTTCAATTAACGACTGTCTGTCATGGATCCGCGGTGGACGGTTTTTAACACCTCTTTTTAGGGGTATTTTGGAGGGGATCGCCTAGCGACATGACCATATTTGGTCATGGGGATTTCCGGCGATCAAGTCTAAGTGCTAACGAAGGAGGTTCAAAGTCGAAACCCTTCGTTAGCATTTTCTGCGTTTCCGGCGAACTCGCGCGCGGTTCGCTGAGGCGGCGATTTTTTACGCGGTTCGCGAACGTTCTAGAGAATATTAAAATATAATATTAAAATAACGTTATAATCTCGCGGATTATAACAATATATTTAACAGAGAAAATAGAATAATGTTTGTTACAAGACAGATTCGCGTTATAAGATCAGATGTGATATAATTGATTTGAGCAATATTTACCGGCAGTGACGGGCCGGTCTTTGAACGTAATCACCGCGATCACGTGCTACTCGATAGAAAAAGCGACATAAAAAGTCTTGGAATTTCGTGTTACGCGAGACGTAATAGGGCCTCGACAGCCACAAATTCAGATTAAATTACTAATTGTTTATGCCGCGATGATAGTTCGATTATGGACATCCGCCTGTTACAAATCAAAGATATTAAATAAAGGCGATAGATAAATTTGCCAAATATAAGATTGAGAAAATCGTTCATTAACGTGAGTCGAACAAAGCTTTCTGAGCGGTAATACAAGCATAAATGAACAGATAATTACACAATATAAACGATCGAATTCAAGCGCGAACAAATAACGGTAATAAAATCTCAAAAGTAAAAACAATAAATCACAAATAGAATATCGAAAAATTCACGTTGCGAGGATACGCGATTCGATGCCACAACGCAACCGTCGGCTATCGAATATCGCAATCGCCTTGTGTGTTCGCTAATAGTAAAGTTACTTAACACAGAATTTCTGTGTTAAGTAATATTACAATAATCATAAGGGAAATACAATAATGACTGTTGGCGCTTAACCGGGAGAGAGGGCACTTAATATTATCGAAGCTCGAACAAAGAATGTCGGCTGTCGTACTCTACTGCGCAATTATCAAAAACGCGAATAAAAACTTCAAAACGGCAGCAATTCGGCACTGACTCTGTTCGGGCTAACTCTACCTGATACTCTAATAAACGGCCTAAGGAGGTCGACGTTCATCTCACCGATGACTCCTGGAGATCCTCGACGCTCTCGGCATTCGCACTTGAAATCAATAAACTTGAGCCGTCGTGCCCTCATACAGGTCCGCCGAACAGTGACGAGCGGAAGGCCCGTCGGAATCGTGCCGGCAATTAATTTGTAAGTAGGCCACTTGGGGCGCAACCCTCTGGATCATCGCGAGTCTCAATTGTTCCTGCGGCCTTCACGGCCGTATTTGCGCCTGTCGCACCCCGTTTACTCTCCGAATTTCCTTAGTTCTTCTACTACAGCTCGGCGTGATGTTTCTTTCCGGTAGCTGCTCTCCGTTAATTTTATGGTCTCTCTGTAGCGCTGAATTCGGCCGAGCTGAGTCCGTTTTCGGATCCCCGTTATTGTTCCTCGTACCTGCTGGTCATGTGGAGATTTATAGGGGCGGCAGCGATAGTTTTAAATCGATGTTTCAATTTGTAAAGCGGATACTTAGCTCGGCGTTCTCTTCCTAATCGACGCCTTCGCTCGTCCCGAACTTCCTTTAGCTTGGTCTTCTACGCCGGGTCGAGTCACCGGATGAGATCGCTTCAATGTTCTTCCTCACATTCGCCAAATTTTATTCCTCTAAATCTCGCAAATACAATTTTACGCACGGGAGGCGAGCCTACCCTCGCCTCCAACATTCCCTTTCTCTCAAAAGTATTTCCGGTCGGAAGGATCTCTCGATCCTTGTGACGGACCGCCAAGCGTCATGTCACAATTCCCCCCTCCTAGGAGAGGACCGAAGAGGTCTCGGCTACCGATCAACGTCGACAGTCAATTCTCTAATCCTAAAACTCAAAAAATCAATATTAGTCCGCTCTCTTCCACGGTGAGTTGCGCCTTTAGCTATTTTCATCTAGACCATGAGCATGCCTCACAATTCATACAACATGCAATCACCAAAACCAAAAGCAGAGACTTCCTCAAAAACTGTTTCATCGGCAGTTATCTAGGAAAGCGGAATATGATAGTGTTTAAGATCTTGCACGTGTATTTTGCCAGCAAAATCGTCATTTAGACTAACGAGCTCACATACGACAGGCGAAAGCGATTAATGCGAAAAGGTCCGTGGAATTTTGGCGATAATTTTGCGGCAATATTCTGCGCTGCTGACGATAAGACGTGATGGCGTTTTAATACTAAATCACCGACTCGAAATTTGATATTACGTCGTCTCAAATCATAATAAGTAGCTTGTTTGCGATAGGCTTGCTTTAAATTTTCCTCTACCCAGTTGTATAGGGTACGTAATTTCTTCATTTGCTCAGACCAGTCAGCGGGGTCTCGTGGTGCGACCTCGGCCGCTCCCCGGCAACGATCATGTAAGTTCTTAGAAGGATCTAACTCTCGTCCTAAATTCAAGAAAGCTGGGGAGATTCCGATCGACGAATGATGAGCCGTGTTATATGCGAAGCGAAAATCTCTCAAGTACTCATCTCATTCTCTATGATCTCGGTCTAAAAGCGCGACAATCATAGTCTTTAACACGCGGTTTACTCGCTCTACGGGATTCGCTTGCGGGTGGTACGGCGGAATGGTAGTGAGCTTAATACCATGTTCCTCAGCGAACGACTGCAATGTTCGGTTCGCGAACTCCGTGCCGTTGTCTGTGCAGGAATTTTGGTGTATCCCATCGCGAGACTACTTCAAAGCCTCGCAAATCTTTTTCCCGTTAGCGGCGCGTAGAGGAAAACACTCTACCCACTTGGTGAATAAGTCATGTACGACCAGGATGTACACGAATCCGGACTTACTTTTGGGAAACGGTCCCATGATATCGGCAACAATGACGATCCATGGGCCTTCCACGACGCGACCCATGAATCCTATGGGAGGAGCCTGTTCCACTTTCGTATGTTCGTTGTCACGTATCGCACTGCCTAACATATCTCGCAACGTCCCTAAATATATTTGGCCAAAAGTACGCACTCGCGAGTTTCTGAAAGGTCTTCTCTATCCCCAAATGACCGGATTGCGGTTCGTCGTGTGCTTCTCTTAGAGCTTCCTCTCTTAACTCTTGCGGTAATACTAGCTTCCACCGATCTAGATCGTCTATCTTTACTATCTCCGATACTATAGCTTTCGGTCTGCAATAATATAATTGACCGTATACTACCCTCCAATCCGTATATCTCTTAGTTCGATCCGATACTTCTCTAAAACGCCTGCGATATCATTCGTCGGTGGTATTCGCAGCGAGATCTGCCTCTACGGCAACTAACACTCTAACCTCCGTGTCCTCCTCATACATTCGCGACAGAGCATCCGGTATGTGATGCAACGCGCCTTTCCTATGCACTATCTCGTAGTCATATTCGAATAATTCTAATGCCCATTTCGCGAGTCGGTCCGTAAGGTTCTTAAGATTGTGTAGCCATCGTAGGCTACTGTGATTGGTTATTACCGTAAACTTATAGCCCTCTAAATATGGCCGAAATTTCTTAATAGCCCACACGACGGCTAAGCACTCCTGTTCCGTGACGAAATACTTCTTTTCTGGAGCGGATAAGGCCCTACTCGCGAAAGCTATAATATTCTTCTGTCCCTCGATCGTCTGCGTCCAAACCGCTCCGATTCCGACCGAACTCGCGTCCGTTTGCAGAACGAAAGGAACGCTAAAATCTGGGCATGACAAAGTTGGCGCGGCTATCAGGTGTGAACGAACCTGTTCAAACGCGTGGACCTGATCTTCCGTCCACTCTTAGCGTTGATTCTTTCTTAATAACCTCGTTAGCGGTTCTAAGAGTCGCGAACTGTGGAATAAATCGTCGATACCAGGACAACATGCCGAGAAATCGGCACAACTACTTAATGTTTCGCGGAGCCAGATACTCTAAAATCGATTGAACCTTTTCCGAATCTATCGTTAGTCCATCTTTTTGTACGATAAATCCGAGATAACGAACCTGTGAGCGATAAAACTCACACTTCTTCGGATTTATTGTGAGACCGGCAGCGAAAATTTTATCTAACACGCGTCCCAACCACTCTAAATGCTCTTCAAAAGTAGGTGTCACAATTACTATATCGTCAAGATACGCGAACGCGTGCGTTCCATTTTTGACCCGATTAATTTATCTAACAGACGCTGGAATGTCGCAGGTGCTCCTGTCAGTCCGTAAGGCATTCGCGTGAAATAGTATAAGTCTTTTCCGGGTACGCTAAAGGCAGTAATCTCTCTGCTTTCCTTGGCCAAAGGTATTTGAAAATATGCCTGGCTCAAATCAAGGGTCAAGATATACTTCGTCGCTCTCAATTTATCTAAAATGCCGTTCATGTTTGGCAGCGGATACGCATCTTTCTTAGAAACGCTATTAAGGGGATACCGAAGCGTCGGTCGAACTCATACGCGATTTTGAGAACGCCGCCTTGAAAGAACTAAAAAAAAATATTACCGACGCGATTGAATGAGAGCGAACGAGATAGCGATAGGAGCAAGCGAGATAGCAATAGGAACGAGCGAGACAGTAATAGGAGCGAGCGAGACAGTAATAGGAGCAAGCGAAACATCAATAGTAGCGAGCGAGACAGCAATAGGAGCGAGCGAGACAGTAATAGGAGCGAGTAAGAGGGGAATAGCAGCGTGCAAGGAAAGGCTCGATCCTCGAGTTTTCTCTGTCAACTGCTATGCCTCTCTCGCTCGCTCTTATTACTGTCTTATTCGCTTCTATTATTATCTCTTTCGCTCGCTCGCTAAGAGACATTTGTTGTGTGGTAATAATAGTACACACTAACGCGTGATCTTTGTACATGCATCGTTTCAAATGGTTATAAAGAAACGATTTCTTTTCTTGACCAAAATTTCGTCGCAAGGCGAACATAATGTACAGGACTAATAAGCATATGCAAAATGTGTGTAAACAAATTAAATTTGAAAAATATGTGTATATAATATAAACATCTAATGTCATGAACATATTTTTACCTCTATATCATAAATACAAATAAATTGTTAAACTTTTTCTTTTTAAAAATGAATAGTATTATATATACACATATATATATATATATATATATATATAAAGGGTGTCCCGCAACTACCGCTCAATATTTTAAAGGTAGATTCTCTGGCCAATTTCAAAACGATTTTTCCTCAGCGAAAATGTCGAGGCACTAATAGTTTTCGAGTTATAAATGATTGAAAATAAAGGGTTTTTCGCAAACTAAGCCTTATAGGAATAAAATATTAATAAAATCACATTCTTTAGTTTATTTTAGATAGAGTTTACTTTAATAGAATTTTAATTTAAGGCTTAGTTAGAAAGATACATCATAACAAAAATTAGGAATATGCAAAAAATAATGATCTTCTTCGGCATTTTCGCTGAGGAAAAATCGTTTTTAAATTGGTCAGAGAATCTACCTTTAAAATGAAGCGGTAGTTGCCGGACACCCTGTATATATAGGGTGTCCCATTTTAAATAATCCCATTTTAAATAGTCAAATATCTCGAAAACCAAGCCCGGGAGGGAAAAATATTTCAAACAAAAGTTGTTTGGTTTCAAGGGTGACATAAGATGGTGCCATTGGTTTGACTTTGGATAAACATTTGTAGATGGCGCAAAGGTCACCTTAAATTTTTTAAATTGGACACCTTATTTTTTATTGCATATTCTTGTAGCTTACCTCAAGAGCTTTCCAAAACACTTTAATTAAATGTTTTTCCGTTAAGTACTTTTCGAGTTATAAGGCTTGAAATAATATCTTAATTTTACATAAATGATAAAATATCTAGTAAAATATTCATTTTTCGATTATCTTACCTTAATACTTTTATGTACAAAATAATGGGAGGAATCAATTGGTGTAAAGAAAAAACATAGTTGCTGCGAAGAAGAAATATGTAATTCGCAATTAACAAATTCCATATTTTTTTCTTAGAAACAACTGTATGTTTTCTTTACACCAATTGATTTCTCTTATTATAAAATGGTTTTAAATATTCTTCTTTTATAAAATTTCGACAGATTTGTAAAAGAAAGTTTAAAGATTTTGGATATAATAAATGAATCCTTGTTTCTAATGCTTGAAAAAATGCATTAAATGCATTAAAAAAATTCAAAACGTATTTTAAAAATAGAAAATAAGCTTTTATCTCAACGTTGTCCATCATAGACAATAGATATTCTCCAGAATTTGTTTTTTCGCTCACAACCATTTCAGTAAGAAAGTATTTAATTGTATCCCAAGATTCAAGAAGTCTTTCGATAAATAATGCGAAAGCCAGCGCGTATCACACAATTTCAATATTTTGCGATTTGTTTCTTGGAAACACTCACAAAATTCATGAAAAATAGCCGTACGTTTTGGACTGCTATTGAGATAAGTAGCAATTTTTTTTAGAAATTCGTCGCAATATGCAGGCATTTTAGAACATGCAGCGTGCGCTGCTAATGCAGAGAAATGACATGGGCATGAAAATGTTAATAAATGTGGACATATTTCTTCTAATTTTTTTTTAAACGATAAATGTTTTCCTGTCATAACAGATGCATTATCACATGATAAAGCTACGATATTTAAAAATGGTATCTGTAATTTCCACATTTCACATTTAAATGCCTCAAACAATTTTTCTGCACTTGAATCTTTGGCATCAATATCAATTAATTTAACTAATTGTGAGTAAATATTTAATGTCTCTGGATCAACGTATCGAACAAGAAAAATCATCCATTTATCATTAGTTATATCAGATGTTTCGTCAATAAAAATTGAAAATTTTGTATTCTGAATTTTATTGACGACACGATCTGTTTCAACTGGGCATAAAACATTTCTAATAATGCTTTTACATTTTGTTCGGCCCATGCTCATGCTTTTTAACACATTAAGGTCTTCCCCAATATGTTGAAAAAAGTTGAGGATTTCTTTTGCAGTTTGATGCGAAATATTTTTATCAGCAATTAATACAGCATATCGAATTTCTGCTATTTTTTTTCGCTCTTCAAACGACAAAAGTGTATCATCTGTTATGTTTATATTTTCGTTTGTATTCTTTGTTTCTGTTTTAATTTTACATATTTCTATATGCGCTTTGGATTCTGCGTGACGATAAATTTTCGATAAATCACCTCTCGTTGATTTATCACAAAATGAACAAAAAAATAAATTTACATCATGTGATACTTTGTGTAACCATGGCTGAAATAATTCAATTTCCAGCCATTTTTCTTGAAATTTATATTTTTGGGATATTTTTTTATCCGAATTTTTATTATTATTTTCATTATTAGTATTTAAAACCGAATTATTTTCTTTAATCTTATTTTTATGACACGCAGAATCTGCATGTCTTAAAATATTTGTATTACATGAAAAATTTTTATTGCATATAATACAATGGTACAAATTTTCATCATAAGCTACTCTGCGTACCCAGCATTTAAATCGATCATCATTGAGCCAAGCATCTGAAAAACTGCGCTTAGATTTTTTTCTCAATTCATCACCCATTTTTTGTGAAACAAAAAATAGACAGAAACAAAGAATTGAGGAAGAGTTAATAAAAGAAGCTAAAGATGAAATATTATATATACATATATATATATAGAAATTTGAAATAATTAGAACTCACACACAAATCGGGATTGTGACAGTTCTTGAAGACCAAGATTTAAGAGCACGTAAAAATATGTTTACTTGACAGTACAATGCGACAAGATTATCTGATGAAAATAAATGCCGCGAAACAAATAAACGGCGTAAAACAAATTAAACGGCATAAAACAAATGCCGAGTGTGCCTCATGCCTCAGTGTCTGTTTACCAAAGCACGGCGACAGATTAAACATAATGTCTCGTAAGTAAATCATTATTTATACAAAATATTTATAATTATTATTAAGAAATTTTAATGTTTCTGTTATAATTTTTTCTCTTAATAATGTTATAGAAGACATTAATGAAGAAATGGATGCGCTGGTGTTTGATGCACCTGACATGCCGCAAGTGCTGCAACAATTGTTGCGGCAGCGACAATTATTTGCAGCATAGCTGCAAATATTTATGCAGCAGCAGCAGCAGCAGCAGCCGCCGCCGCCGCTGCCGCCGCAGCAACCTCAAGAAGAACAACAGCAGGAGCAAAATGGTACATTATTTTTTATATTAAATTATATTTTATAAAATTATATACATATATATATATATATATATATAATTTATTTGTTTTATTTCTCAGAAAATAAAGAAAAAAAAAGAGGAGGCGGGCGGGCGCGTACCCGCTGGTACGCGCAGCGCAGCAGGGGCGGCTGGGGCAATCAAGGTCGAGGAGGCGGCCGGGGCTAAAGAGGCGGCTGGGCCCGAGGAGGCGGCTGGGCCCGAGGAGACGGCCGAGGCGCCGTCATAAAAAATTTTTATTATTATTAATATTATTAATATTATTATATATAAATAATGTATAAAATATATAAATAAATAATAGAAAAAATAATAAGTAATTCATAGAATATTTATTTATATCCTATATTTTTTTCCTTTTATCCTTTCCTAAATATTTTTTCCTCCTATATCCTATAGGACTCTAGGCGAAGATCCACATAAAAAAATCTAACGCGCCATTGGTGATATCCCGTGGATGGTGTGGAAAATCATCACACTCATTAAATTTTTTAATTTTATTATTTTAAATATATGAAATGTATATGAAATGTATATAGATAAAACAAGTTAAATTACTACTAAATAATTTTATAATATATTTATAATGTATGTATGTATATATATATATATATATAATATAATAAATATATTAAATATTATATATATATATATATATATATAATACAAATATATTATAATTATTTAAATATTATTATTTATCGTATAATATGTTTATATAATATGTATGTGTATACATATATATATATACATATATATATATATATATGCACATACATATTATAAACATATTATAAATAAGTTGTAAGATAAAAAGCTATAAGAGAGAAACATTGAGCGCATATCGAAATATCGAGGAGCAAGCAGCGTATCGCGTCGCGCATCGGCCGTCGCTTTCGTTAGTAGGAAGAAGACAGAAGACTGTATTCTCTCCTCTTCTACTATCCGAAGCTAGCCGAAGCGCCGAGCTCACACGTACGCTTACGCTCACATTCTCATTACCCCCTCCACGCCATATTGCATGTTGCTCGGTGGAGATCTGGCAGCTTTGGTCCGGATAGCTTGACAGCTATTTTCCGACTAAATGACAGCCGCAACTGTTAACAACCTCTTGACAACGGACTTCTTCGCTTTTCATGACAGACTCGACCGCGAATCGAGCCAGGGACACTGCCCCCCGTCTTCCAAGATTGTCGTTCCGACAATCAGAAACAGAGGGTGATCCAACGCTATCTTTGAACTTAATGCTCCGATGTCGATCTTAGGAAAACGGCGAATTTCCTTGTTCTACCCTGAGCTCCTGCCACAGGTTACCGAACAATTCGCTATAGATTCCTCTCGCACATCCGCATAAGTTTGTCATCCCAGGGCACCGACGAATCCTTCTGCTCTACCCTGGACTGCTGCCACAGGTTACCGAGCGATTTCGCCTTCTAAGGTCCCTGCCGACTGTCAGCCTCTTAGATCGTCGACTCCAGGGTTCCGACGAACCATCTTGCTCTACCCTGAGCTCCGCAGGTTACCGAGCGATTCGCCATCTCGAATCCAATCGACCTTTAAGTCCCTCCTGTTTCGATCCAAACTTCCTTGGACAACTTTCAACTTGGAAAAACCTTCAGGCAAGAGGGGGGGGTATCTTCCCGTGGACCCACCGTTCTCCCAAGAGAACTCCTCAGGCCTCTGCCTCGGCATTCGCCCAAAGACCCACGGGAAAACCACGGGTCAAAAACCGTGGGTAAGGCAGCCTTGATCCCTTTCGGTTATAGTCGATTTTCCATTTCCTTTATCCTTAATCATTTCTTTCTTCGTCATCATTTTAATTTTCCTTTAAACAGTGAAACAATAAAACGCAAGTTACAAGCATCAATTTCCTTTTTCCTTCCAAAACTTTCTTTGCGGACTCGGATATAAAACCATACCCTAAACAAAAGAATAAATTTGGGAGTCCCTCCCACAATTCTTCGAGGATTTATTTACCAATGACAATTTGTTCAAGGAAAAGATTAGAACCGATACGACCGTCATCTAAACAAATACCGGAAATCACGAAAATTGCTATCCAGGCATTCTAAAGAAGGAATCAATCCCCTTTCCGAGATACATCCGAGCCCGTCTTACTTTTACTTACACCAGTAGCAAATAAATTTTTATTAACAAACAAAGCTTAAAACTTTTTTACAATTTAATTTTCTTCGTCCCCGCAAGCTCTAATATTGGAAGGACTTAGCTGTGAATGAGACCGGCTCTCTCGCAGAAGCTGCAGCTCCTCGTCTTGCCGGCGTAGCGTTGCGGCGATTTCTTCTTCTCGCCGCGCCTGCTCCTCGCGCATACGCCGCATCTCAAGCAATACGGTCTGCAGGGCCGTCGTCTCCGTAGCCGCCGACTCCGACGCCGCCGATTCCATCGCTCTCGCATCGTTCCGACGGCGGCTCGGAATGCTCGCGCCTCCTCCTTTTAGCAGCAAGCGTTGCCATCGCACTTTTCATTGCCTGAGCACTCAAACTCTTTCGTCCGTCTAGTCCGATCGATCCCGGACGAGCCCCCAAAATGTTACGCCCACGGCGAGGACTTCGATATATATCGAAGGGCGCGCGCTAAAGAGAACGGCTGTCGCGGGACGCGCGAAATGAATTGGCACTTTTTAAAGATAACACGGGAACTTTATTAGGCAACACAATAACACAGAACACAGAACAGAGAATTATAACACAACGGAGCGGCTCGTATGTAAAACGCGTCCGGATAGCTTGACAGCTATTTTCCGACTAAATGACAGCCACAACTGTCAACAACCTCTTGACAACGGACTTCTTCGCTTTTCATGACAGACTCGACCGCGACTCGAGCCAGGGGCGTAACAATATGTTTTACCTGATCCACCTGGACCATCAATATAAAAACAATTATTAGAAATAATATTATTGTTTAATTCATTTAATATAAGATCGACGATCTCTTTCTGCTTATTATTTAATTGTTTATAATGTTTGGTGCCTATTTCCATAGCTTCTTCAAATATCATGCAATTCTCTTCTTCGTCATTTTCTGTTAAGTGTTTCATTTGAGGAAAATCTACAAAACTTTTACCTTCAGCACGAAGCATACTATTAATTTGTACATATGCTTTATTTTGTCCTTGTAATATACCAAAATGTTGAATATAATCCTTAGACATTGCTACTTTAAAGTTTTCCCACAATTCTTCAGGATATAATGGTTGACAATGTAATAATATACGTAAATAATCTACGAAGTAGTCATGGCATCATCCATCTAACAGCTTCATTCATAGCTTTTTTCCATTCATCATCATCTTCAATCAAACCTAAAGCTAAACATGCGACTGAAAATGATTGACAAAATTCTCCATTTACAGTTCTTAAATCGTTAAAACTTGTGGCCCCTTTTACTGTGAGTAACAATAATCGTAAATGAAATAATTCTATTTGTGTTGGACTAACGGAATATATTCGTCCTATACAATTATAATAACTTCTGCGTTTGACCCAACGTGATACATTTTTTTTGATACATTTTAACTTTCTCTTTTTTAAATGTATAATAACTTAGAATTTCTATATACAAATAATGTTTTGCTTTTTCATCGCGTAAGTTTAATGAAAAATAATCTATTAACATAGTAACTTGATCTAAAGCAGAAGTCATTGCATCGTCAATGTTTTCATTTTCAATTATAATATTTTGCTCATTAGAAAGATGGACTGGTAAACGTGTTATAGCGTGATTTTTATCTTGTAGTTTTTTACTAAGAATACGCCAGCTAGCTTCAACAGGTCCAACATAACGAGCTTTGATGTAATTATGTATCTCATCATGATCAATAACGACACTTTCTGTTACTGGTTCAATATAGCAGCAACATCATGTCCTTTATAAATTTATTTATATAAATATTTAACTGATTTTATACTTGAAACTACTTCAACATTTATATGACTATTAAATTGATTTATAATTGATAAAGTAGGACAATATGGAACAACA
Source organism: Camponotus fellah (assembly GCA_030586385.1). NCBI lineage: Eukaryota > Metazoa > Arthropoda > Insecta > Hymenoptera > Formicidae > Camponotus > Camponotus fellah. Next base: position 12,835 of record JAPIVC010000568.1, read on the forward strand.
TAACGATTATCAACTACATATCCACCAGGACGTTCAAAATTTGTTCCATTATTTCGTCGACGATAATAAGGATAAGCATCTTCATCCCTTTTAGTTTCTTCGAGAAAAGGTTTCGGATAATGTTTTGAACAACGTCCATCTACACCAATCACTACAAGGTCCATGAATTATATGTTTCATAACTACATCATGTAGAATACGATTCTCACATGGATCAGGAATTTCAGGAGAAATATATTTATCAACAATTTGTGAAGTTGTGATTTTATAATTGTATTTTAAAGTAATTAATATATGAACATGTGAACAAAACCGCGTTTTTGAAATTCAATAACATATACAAATGCTGCTACTTCACCAAAAAATTTTTGTTTAACAATTAAATCAATTAAATAATCTTTTTTTATATTAAAAACACGAGCACAAATATCAGGTCTATCCAAAGCTTGTTGACCAGGTAAAAGATTTTCTTCAATTTCACGCCATTTCGGATTACAAGTCATAGTAATGAAAAGATCTGGTTTACTAACAAATTTACTAACTATTGCTATTGCATCTTGATAATTTTGTAACATATTGCGTGGCGATCCAATAAATGTGGAAGGAAGTATAACCATTTTCCCAATACGTTAAATTATTAGCCAGATTTAGCCCATTTAAATTATTAGCCAGAGTTTGTAAATAATCTCTTAAATCTTGATATGTTTCACTACGTAATTCTTTTTCATGATTTTTACAATAATCAATTCTATCTTTTTCCATTTTTACATAGTGGCTTCTACAAGCCACTGTTGAAATAAGCGACGTCCTAATAAAAAAACATTAAATTCATCATGAATAGCTATACGATATTTAATATATTGTCCTCTAGTTATTCGTCTATCACTATTTAATTTTTTCAAATCACGATGCCATCCTTGAGTACCATACGGATAAAATAATGGATATATCCATGGTTCTACATTTGGATCCATAATACTAAATTTTGTAAAGTTTTAGTATTTTTATTACGTATGGTAACATATGATTCTGGAATTTCTCCATCAGCTGTTGTAGAGAATACAGCAGCAATTTCATTGATTCTTTGAGTATTATATCGACGTCGATCCATATCTGGTCTTGAAGTAAATACTAATTGTAACTTCGGTAATAATTCACCAGATTCTATTTCTAAATGTCGTGATTTTCTAATTTTTCACCCATCATTTGATAAGAATGAGCAAATACATTTGATTCTCGCATTATATGATTAAGATTTCGTACAATTTCAAAATCTAAATATGAATTTCGATTAAGACGATTGTAACAGCAAGGGTGACTGAAAATCTGATCTAAGGTTTATCAGGAGAATCCGGTAATGCATTAAATCACACAGTTTAATGGTGTAAGCGTCCTTTAATTAACGTAATAAAACTATGATACATAAAATCGCGAGAACAAAATCAAATGCCGAGTACCTTGCCGTGTCCGTTATAATTTTGAATCGAGATATTACTTTAAAGGTTGCGTGGATTTTGCCGACGAAACTATGAGCGACTGCCACCGTTAGGTCGTCGGTCGGGTGTTTTTATAGTCTCTGCCTTCTAGAAGGTTCCTTTGATTGATCTCGAGTCCGTTTATCGAGATATGCGCGATTTCGAATCTTCTAGAAAACAGAGCTGAATTTTGACGAATAATTCGCGTTACTTTTAATTTAACAGTGGCAGGCTATAACTTTATTGGCCGCTGCGGCGTCGCGCGGCTCGCGCAAGTGTGCGCTCTTTGCGCTTGGGGCGCTCGCGCCTATCATACGTCAGCTGATGCGCGAACTTTGATTGCGCTTTTATACCTACTATAAGTTTAAACACGATAATCAATCGCTTCATTCGAATCAATAATAAAAAGTTGGCCATATGTAGGACTTTCGTTTTGTGCAGCATATAATGCTGTATTAATTTGATAATAAATCTGTCTTTATATTTTAAAACAATATGGATCAGTCAATATGGATCGTCTATCTTGAAAATTAATTAAATTAGCATTAAATGATGCAAATGAAAATGAACTATTATAACTACGAATATGTTGAAAAAAATCATTAGATTTTACATGATTACCATTAAATAAACTACGAATGAATTCAGGAATTTCAGGTAATGACTGTAAATATACTGCACCATGATTACAACAATCATGAAATGAATGTCCTTTATTAGAAATTTTTTCAGCTGTAAAATGTTTTGCGTTACAATGCATACAATACACATCCATAGGACCAATATAATATTCAGTTATCATTCAATGATATTGTATTAATATTATTTAAACGAGGTTGTTTTTTTTGTCGTGATCGATAACGAATTTGATATTCTGCAGATGGTTGTAATGTTGATCTAACAATTAAAGAATAGAAGAACAGCGCCGTTGATTTTCCCTTCTTTTTTCTCGATGTCGTTGTAGAAATTCTTCTTCTTCTTCTAAAGTATGCACAATTTTACGCCTACCCATTTTATAAAAATATATTGATATATTAATATACTAATATGTATATATGCTATGTTAAATATATATATACGTAAAATATTATTAATAGACATTAATAAAAAAACAATTAATATAATCATCATTTTGTTATTATTATCATTGTCATTATTCTTATCATTGTCATCATTCTCATTCTCATTGTCATCATTTTCATTGTCATTAATATCATTATCATCAATATCAAAATCTTCATTTATATATCATTTATATCATCATTTATCATTAATATCATTAGTGTTCTTATTATCAATATTATTAATAACTATACATGTTTTTAGTATCAATATTATTTATTATTAATAACTATACATGAAAAGATATGAAACCAAATTATAACACATAAGTAATTAATACAAATAAAATTATATAATTAAATATCATAATATAATAATTATAATTACTTTAAATTAATTTACTATAAATTACTTAAATTTAATACTTAATTAATTATTTAATTAATTAAATAAAGAGATGTGAAAATAACACAATAATTAATTAATACAAATATAATAAAAATATATAATTAAACATAATATAATAATTATAATTATTTTAACTTAATTTACTATAAATTATTTAAACTTCATAACTTTTAATTAATTAAGCAACATCTACAATGAGATTTTATGGAGACTTAAGGCGTAAGACTTAAGGAATTCACCAATCACAGTCAAGTATTAAAAGAATACTCGACTGTAATTGGCCAATTTCTTAAAATCTCATTGTAGAATGGCCTTTACGTACTTAATACTTAACTACTTACGTAATCTTACGTATACATACGATTACTTAATACTTAATTATTTAAATATTTACTACGTAATTACTTAATTAATTAATACTTAATTATACTATTCATGATTAATTTTTTTTCACTTTTACTTCCTTTTTTCTTTTTTGTATTTGACTGAAGTTCCTGAAACAAAAACAATAATAAATATTAATATGTTTACATTTATTTTTTAAAATGTAATAATATGTATAATATGTATAAATTATTATATAAATAATATAAATATATATATATAATATGAATATATATATATATATATATATATATTGTTTTATTTTAATTGTCCCAGACAAATATTTCGAACAATATGGAAAATATGAAAAAATATTTCAAGACAAAAATTGTATGGTTTCAAAGGGTACATGTAATGGTAACATTGGTTTACCTTTGGGTAGTTGTTTGAAAGTCATATTAAGGTTACTTTTAATTTCTTAAATAGAACCCACTATTTGCATTATATAGGGTTCTATTAAATGAATTAAAGATAACCTTAATATAACTTTCAAACAATTATTTAAGGTCAAATCAGTGGCATCATCATGTGTCCACCTCGAAACCAACTTTTGTCTAAAACATTTTTTTATAATTTTCCATACTTTTCGAGATATTTGCTTGAAGAAATTAAAATAAAACATTCTATCTATATATACACGGTGAGTCATTTTTAATGTTTCACCCCAAATATTCCTATGCATCTTACAAAAAAAGTTTCAGACAAAAGTTGTCCAGTTTCGAGGGGACCATAAGATAATACCATTGTTTGACCTTGAAAGGTCACTTGAAGGTCACGTAAAGGTCATCTCAATTTTTTTAAATGGCATCCCCTATTTTTTATTACATATATTCTTGCAGCTTATCTCGAAAGTTCTCCAAAACGCTATATTTAAACTTTTTTTAACGTAGAATTTCCTGAGATATTTTAAATTTCATTACAATATTTATGACTCTTATCAGTCAAATATCTCGAAAACCGAGCCCGGCGAAAAATGTTTCGGACAAAAGTTGTCTAGTTTCAAGAAGGCTATAAGATGGTACCATTAGTTTGACCTTCAGAGCTAAAAATAAGTGACATTAAAAAAATTTATTTTAATTTAAAAATTTAAATTTTTAAATGACACTTCTTATTTTTAGCTCTTAAAAATCAAACCAATGGTACCATCTAATGCATCGTCTACAATAGGACTTTAAGACTTAAGATTTTAGAAATTGACCAATTACAATTGAATTTAAAGAAGAATAATAAATATGATTGGTCAATTTCTTAAATTTTAAGTCTTAAAGTCTCATTATAGACACCGCTTTATAGCCTTCTTAAAACCAAACAATATCATAATATAAAATTTAAAATATCATCTATCTCTCATATCAGAAAGTTCTGCATTAAAAGACTTCAAATATAGGGTTATGGAAAGCTCTCAAAGTCAGCTACAAGAATATGTATAAAAAATAGAGGGTGTCATTTAAAAAAAATTGAGGTGACCTTCAAATGACTATCCAAGGTCGAACCAATGATACCATCTTATGGCCCCCTCGAAATCATAAAACTTTCGTCTGAAACATTTTTCTCTAAAATGTGTTTCCAAAATAATTGCGTACGTTGATTGAAATGACTTATCCTGTATATGTATATGTATATATATATATATATATATATATATATATAAAGTATCTTTTATTTTGCTGACTTCGAATTTGTTTCATTATTTTAGTCATATATTAATAAATAAATGTAACAACAATTTAATTAATTACAAAGGACTCATTTGTTGATGAATTTTATAAGTTAATATTGCTGTAATATAAGTTAATAAATTATACTTAATATTGCTGTAAAACATACATTAATCTATCGATGTATCTAATAAAAAATATAAGTGTTAAAAATAACAATTTATAATGAAGTTTTTAATTTTATTTATAATAAATTTTTTAAATTTTATAAATATAATAATAATATTATATTTATAAAATAAATAAATATTTTTCCATTATGAATAATTATAAAAAAATATTGAAATCATGAGAATTTTCGTGAATCAATATAGTTAAAACTGTTGTACATTAATCTATCGAAATACTTGATAAAAAAATTATAAGTTTTACAATCCATAATTAATTTTTAAAACAAAAGAACAAAAAATTCTGAAGTCGATAAAATAAGAGTCACTCTAATATAAGTTATATATATATATATATATATATATATATATATACTCTTTATATATAATTCTTTTAACTTTTAAAATTATTGATAAATTTAATTATTATAATAGTTATCTTTGTAAAATATAAATATAGCACAAATGTCTAAAATAGTATAATATTCTTTGACTCTTCTATTTTACATTAAATAAATACTATTTTTAGAATATTCTTATCGTAAAATATTAGAATCTCTCGTAAAATATTGTTTAAAAAAATTCTTTTTTATTAATTTACAATTAATTGTTTATATTATAGTATTATGTACTGGAATTATGCACTGTAGTTTAAAACTCACACACCAAAGAAAATATGTTCTTATTTTTATTACGTACATATTAAAATTAATTCTACGCATTCTTAAGGAGTAATGTCACTCTAGCGCCCAAAATAACAGCCTAATTTTGACAATTTTTTATGAGAAGATAGTGAATGGAATACAAAATCTGTTTAAAGGTTCTTATTGTACATACTTTGAAGTATATTCACAATTTTTTTTCAATTTTTTTTTACAAAATGGTGGTATCAGAATTTAGCAAAGGACCTCTTCTCACAGATAGTGTTCCGTGACCGGAAAGATTTCTCCTGCAATTTTCGACTTAGAACGAAAGACCAAAAATTTTTAAATTTTATATAAAATTAATTCAGGAAATACGTACGCTAATTAAAAAATACCGTTTTTTGTAAAAATAATGCACGTTTGAACAAAAAGTTTCATTTCTATTATAGATAAAAAATTACATGAAAAATTGTTTATAACGAAAAAAGTTTACAATGAAATTTAAAATCCGTACGTACTTCTCTAGATAATGTAATTTTGAAGCTACAATTAAAATTTCAAGTAACTTAATGAAGATCTGTTAAAGTATGTCTTCAGCCATGGAACACTATCCGTGAGAAGAGGATTTCTTTGCTGAATTTTGGCACCGCCATTTTGTAAAAAAAATTGAACAAAAATTTGTGAATACACTCCAAAGTATGTACAATAAGAACCTTTAAACAGATTTTATATTCCATTCACTATAATCTCATAAAAAATTGTCAAAATTAGGCTGTTTTTCGGGCGCTAGAGTAGTATTACCCCTTAAATACATTGGAAGATAGTTCTATAGTAACTATCTATAGTAACAGCAATGATAATACACACTGAAAATTAATAAAAGAATCTATCAATAATTTGTTAAAAATTAAAATAAATTGTTCACAAGATACATAATTTATACAATTATTAATTTATTCAAAATATTTAGAATGGTCTTATTTCGATATTCTATGTAGATTCATGAAATATTTTTTTTTACTTTATTATACTTTTTTTTTACTTTAATAGAATATTCAATAAAGAATATCACAGACAATACAAATCTATTCTATAAATATCCTTCCGTGAATATTTTAATGAAATGAATAAAAGTTTATAAATCTGCATAGAATACAAAAAATGAAACTATATTCAAAATCCTTCAGTGAATATTTTAATGAAGTGAAAAAACGTAGTTTTATAAACTATTTTTAATGAAGGATATTTATAGAATAGATTTGTATTGTCTGTGACATTCTTTAATGAATATTCCAATAAAGTAAAAAATATAAAGGAATATGTGTTCTTACGTCAATTATATATATGAAGCTAAGTTGATTGCGTGAACTTTTGTTGAATATAAATTGTGTCAGAAGATAAGTTTCTATTATAGTTATGACAATGCATATTGGAAATTAAAAGTTTATCAATAATTTCTTAGAAGAAATCAAAATTTAATTGTATACAAGAAATTGACTTTGTACAATTTATTTTCATTTCTTGTAAAAAATTATTTTAAAGTTAATTATTTATATTAGTGTGACTGGGATGTTATAATACAATTTAGAACATACATGTAAAAGAACATTTCTTTTTGTTAATTTAATCTAGAAATCTTATTCAGAATATTTTCTAAACTTATTCAGAATATTTAGAACATAGTTTCATTTTTTATATTCTATGCAGATTTATATTATAAATATAATTTATAATGTTTATATATTTCTAAATTAGATTAACAAAAAGAAATGTTCTTTTACATGTATGTTCTAAATTGTACTGTAACATCTCAATAATATAAATAATTAACTTTAAAATAATTTTTTACAAGAAATGAAAATAAATTGTACAAAGTATATTTCTTGTATACAATTAAATTTTGATTTCTTCTAAGAAATTATTGATAAACTTTTAATTTCCAATATGCATTGTCATAACTACAATATAGAAACTGTTATCTTCTGACACAATTTATATTCGAACAAAAAGTGCACGCAACCGACTTAGCCTCATATATAGTTGACGTAACAACACAATCTTTTATATATTTTTAACTTTATTAAAATATTCACTAAAGAATATCATAGACAATACAAATCTATTCTATAAATATCCTTTAGTGAATATTTTAATGAAGTGAACAAAAGTAGTGTATAAACTGCTTTTTTTATAAATTACTTTTTTCCACTTCATTAAAATATTTACTAAAGAATATTTATGGAATAGATTTGTATTGTCTGTGATATTCTTTAATGAATATTCTAACAAAGTAAAAAATATATAAAAGAATATGTATTCTTACATCAACTATATATCTAAGTTGATTGCGTGCACTTTTTGTTCGAATATAAATTGTGTCAGAAGATAACAGTTTCTATGTTATAGTTATGACATATGTGAAATAAAAAGTTTATCAATAATTTCTTAGAAGAAATCAAAATTTAATTTAAATAAATGTATTTTACAATTTTTTTATTTTTTGTAAAAAATTATTTTAATGTTAATTATTTATATTAGTGTTACTGGGATGTTACAGTTTAGAACATACATGTAAAAGGACATTTCTTTTTATTAATTTAATCTAGAAATCTTATTCAGAATATTTTCTAAACTTATTCAGAATATTTAGAACATAGTTTCATTTTTTATATTCTATGCAGATTTATATTGTAAATATAATTTATAATATTTATATATTTCTAAATTAGATTAACAAAAAGAAATGTTCTTTTACATGTATGTTCTAAATTGTACTGTAACATCCCAGTAACAATAATATAAATAATTAACATTAAAATAATTTTTTACAAGAAATAAAAATAAATTGTACAAAGTACATTTATTGTATAAATTGTACATTTAAATTTTGATTTCTTCTAAGAAATTACTGATAAACTTTTAATTTCCAATATGCATTGTCATAACTATAATATAGAAACTGTTATCTTCTGACACAATTTATTATTAATAAGAACACATATTCTTTTATATATAAAATAAAATCGTCAAAGAATATTGTACTATCTAGGATTTTAACTAAATTTTAATTAAAAAATATTTTAATAATAAAATATTTATTTTTATAAATAAATATTATATTGCACATATATTTATTTTTTATACATAATTTATACATACTTTCTCTATTTAACTTTCCTTCTTCTTCCCATTTATTTATATCAATTTCTAATAAATAGATATCACTCTTGACACTTATTATATACTAAATGTACACACGTGGTAAATATAACCTCACAATACACAGTCGTAGCGAAGTCGATACTACGTCATCGCTTACACTCCAACCTCGAAACGCGCGTCAACCAATCAGCATCACTATAAAGAGGCTTCGAGAATCGATTTAACATGCACTTTTTAAGATAGGATAGCGTCGATGCGACCTACTTGGATGCGTACTGACGAGAAAAACACTTTTTTTCCAGATAGCGCAAGATGATGCGACATACTGGGAAGTATACTAACGAGGAAAAAAATCCTTTTTTCCAGATAGCGCACGACGATGCGACGTACTTGGATGCGTACTGACGAGAAAAACACTTTTTTTTCCAGATAGCACAAGACGATGCGACCTACTTGGATGCGTACAGACGAGAAAAACAATTTTTATCCACATAGCGCAAGACGATGCGACATACTGGGAAGTATACTAACGAGGAAAAAATCCTTTCTTCCAGATGGCGCACGACGATGCGATCTACTTGGATGCATATTGACGAGAAAAACACTTTTTTTCCAAATAGCGCACGACGATGTGATCTACTTGGATGCGTACAGACGAGAAAAACACTTTTTTCCAGATAGCGCACGACGATGCCACTTACTTGGATGCGTACAGACGAGAAAAACACTATTTTTCCAGTTAGCGCACGACGATGCTACCTACTTGGATGCGTACTGACGAGAATAACACTATTTTTCCAGATAGCGCATGACGATGCGACCTACTTGGATGGTTATTGACGAGAAAAACACTTTTTTTCCAGATACCGCACGATGATGCAACCTACTTGGATGCATACAGACGAGACAAACACTTTTTTTCCAGACAGCGCAAGACGATGCGACATTCAGGGAAATATACTAACGAGGAAAAAACGCTTTTTTCCAGATAGCACACGAGGATACGACCTACTTGTATGCGTATTGACGAGAAAAACACTTTTTTTCCAGATAGCGCAAGACGATGCGACATACTGGGAAGTATACTAACGAGGAAGAAACGCTTTCTTGCAGATAGCGCACGACGATGCGACATACTTGGATGCGTACTGACGAGAAAAACACTTTTTTTCCAGATAGCGCAAGACGATGCGACCTATTTGGATGCATACAGACGAGAAAAACACTTTTTATCCAGATAGTGTTACGTCCTTATTTTATTGTCTTAGGACAATTTGCATTGAGCTAATCATATGCAGAGGAACAGAATGTTTATCTCTCTATTTATTTTTAAGGACAACCTGCCATGCCGGATGTACCTTGGGACGCCGAGAGATTAAGAATCTAAGGTGCTTCTTATTAATATCCGATTATAAGAGAAAAGGTGGATATACAATGGAATTATTACACACTTTATGCGCCTTAATCTTATAAGAATATTATTTTAGAACTTTCTTTTGCCTCTAGGTCCGAGCGCGGATATTGAACATTCCATTGGAGATGACGGGGAGATAGCGCGGTACGCCCGGACGACCGGACTTATTCTTATGCGCTTGGTTCGATTCATCGGCTGTACACGCCTAAAATCATGCATAATAATATTCGTAAATATGTATAATTTCGTTATTTCCCTTATTCCTTCTTTACGATCATTCTAGCATTATGTATATTACTCTATAAATTCATTCTGAGTTTAATTTTCATGTCGACATATATGCATGTTTGGTACGCCTATACATAGTATATACATATATATACAGGGCTTTCGAAAAGTAACGGACCCCCCCCCTCTATCTCAGAATCTATGTATCATAGGGCAAAATGACCCGAACAAAAGTTTTATGGTTCATAAAGTTCTGTTTTTTTGTGACTTCAAATTTGACCTTGATCTTGACCTTGAAGGTTTTTTGAAGGTTAATTTGCGTTTTTTAAATGGGAATTGCTATTTTTGACCTCGGATTTGGAAAGAGCGGGAAATTTTACGTTCAGATATGTAATCTTGTGATGGTAAAAATGACATCCAAATTCTACTTTTATCCTACTTTTAGCGCTATCCAGGAACAACAACGTGGACGTAGTAGAATTCTGTTCCCTTTGGGATGTTTGGTTAACATGAGTCCCCTCTCCCCTCACGTATGGAATAATGAGGATCTTCGATGAATGACTGTAAGACACTTAACATTTTTTTATCATTCGTTGCTGACTTAGATCTACCAGGTTTTTCACGATCTTTAACACTACCAGTTTCCTGAAAACGTTGAATTGTACGTACAATAGTACTTTTGGAGATAGGATTTTCCTCTACTCTGAAAGTTTCATTAAATAGTCGCAATACCTGCTTATACCCTCTTTGCAGATCACCCCACCCTCGCATCATTAACAGAGATATTCGTTCTCGTTCAGTGAGGTGTGCCATGTTTGAGTTAATTACCTATTTGAACTCAGAAAATGAACGTATAAGTGAAAGAGAAGTTATGCTCAGTTTCAATAGTTAACTAAATAATTGCGACAATTCAATCAATCATAAAAAACCCTCGAGATATCATGTAAGATATGAATAAACCTAGTACATTACGATACAAGGGGGGGAATTAGAAATCGCCCAAATCTCGGAAGTTGGATGCACGAGTCAAAGACGAGTAGGTAATTAACTCAAACATGGCACACAGGCCATAAAACAACAACAAGCTTGGACCTTGACAGGTATCCGTTACTAATCCGGGAGGGAAAAAACCCCGGGGCCGGGGCGCGCCGGTTACTTTTCGAAAGCCCTGTATATATATATGTATATATATATATATATATATATATATACACACGTTATACTGAGTTTTTGAGTTACATATAGTGTTCGAAATCCATAATTAATTTCCTCGAATTTTTAATTCGTGTCGCTGAAATCCGCATTCTGTAATGTAACAAATTTAAGAATTTGAATTTAACGGGCATTAAGAACTTTCTCGAGCCTTCGACATATCAGAAAAACTCGAACGTTCGAGTTATCTTACATTTTTTGCGCCGAACTTTCTAAACATTTGGCAAAACAATGCCAACCGCCTGCAACGTTAGCAAAACATATGAGCATGCGCGCCCATACGTCACGATCAGCTGATTGCCAATCAGTTGATCAAAAAAGATCACGCACATGTCAACCGCTACAAAATCGACAGACCTCATCGGCGGCCAATAATGCGTGGCGCCCTGAGGTCACCGCTAATATTTGAAATTAATTGGCCCACGTCGCCACGGGCCCAAAATTGCGAGCGATATATAATGGGCACCGCGCGAGGACCCTCCGAAATCTTGCACTTTTTCGTGTCTCGCACTTTACGCCGCTCAGTTAAAACCGCTATTCTTTTGCACGACCGCTTTCTCATTTTCGCTTCTTTTCGACCGACTCGGCTCTCGACACACGCTATTTCTTTTGGATATCGATTACCGCACTGAACACTTCTTGTCTTGTCTTGATTAGAATAAAGTTCTGTTCCTCTTATTAAAACGGCGTGCACTATCTTTCACCGAAATCATTTCCACTGTTCCACGTTGCACGGCAGCATTACTCTCGCGAACATATAGGTTTTGGCAAATATATGCATACATACAGACTTGCATTCCATTTTAAAATTTGTTAAATTTTGATGTATATACATATATATACTTATACATGTATATACATGTATGTATGTGTATATAACTTTAGTGTAAATCTTTGAAGTTTTATAATTGCTAACTAAAACGATTTTTACTTGCTCAGACAATATGACTAATACTATCGAAAAGGAATTTAGTCAAGGAGTATGGATATACAGGGTGAGCCATTTTAATTAACGCACGCAATTATTTCGGAAACAAAGCATTTTAGAGAAAAATGTTTCAGACAAAAGTTTTATGGTTTCGAGGGGAACATAGAATGATACCATTGATTTGACCTTGAAGAGTTATTTGAAGGTTCCATGAAGGTCACCTTCAATTTCTTAAATAGAACCTACATTTTCTCATTACATATTCTTGTATCTTATCTCGAGAGCTTTCTAAAACACTATAATTAAGTACTTTTTCGTTAAGTACTTCTTGGAGTTATAAGGCTTGAAATCATTTTTTAATTTTATATAAACCATAAAATATCTTGTACAATATTCATTTTTCGATTATCTTACCTTAATACTTTTATGTACAAAATAATGAGAGGAATCACAATTGTTTCGAAAAAAAAATGTAATTTGCAATTAACAATTACATTTTTTGTCTTAAAAATAATTATAAGATCCATAATAATGGATCCAGCACGGACACGAACCAGTTGGTCGTTTTTTTGTCTAAAACTTATGGATTTTAAGATATTTCAGTGGAAAGATTAAAATGGCCTACTCTGTATATACTTATATGTACACACATATATATATATATATATATGTGTGTATAAATTTTTATATTTTTATATTTACCTACTTTTGATTGCCTTTTTAGTAAATCTTGTACAGAAAAATATATGTTTCTTTTTTTACTGTATTTTTTACTTACTTTTACTCTTTATATTTTTTATATTATAATTACATATAATCTATAGATATTACAGCGTAGATAAAATGACTGCTTCTTACAACAAATCTAGTTCTAATTGGAACATTACAATGTATATTTGCATAAATATTTTATTTTTGCGTATACATGTATAATATGAAATTATGTTTCTTACATAAACTTTTATTTCTATTTTTTTTAATGTATTTCATTATATACCGTTTCTAGTACATAAAATAATAGATAAATAATAACCTGTGTACTACATAATGCATACACCTCAAACTACTTCATAAAGTATTGCGTTTCTATTTACTAGATGCTATAGAAATAACATGACATTAATGTTATAATTCTTTATTTTAACATTAATAGATATAAGAATAATATTATTATAATTCCTTACTATAATATTAATACTATATATTATTAATACTATATATTATTATTTTATAATTATATTAATACTATATATTATTGTTGTTTAGTGTCCATTGGGAAAAATTGCAATAATATAACTAAAATACAGTTCTGTATATATGCATTACGTAGCGCAAAGATCATCATTTATTTATCTATTATTTTATATATTAAAATAAATATAAATAAAACATGTCACATTAAGATTCAAAACGGAAATCTGTTTAAATAATTTGTAATTGTATACTAAACATGCATATCATGAATAAAATATTTACATAAATATACATTGTAGTTTCTGAATTGGAATTGAATATATTGTAAGAATATTTCAAATCTCTCGCAACACTATAATTTATATAAATTGTATATAATAATAATGGTATAATTAATACTAACTATTTTTGAGATATATTGATATTAAGTAAAAATGCATTCTGTAAAGAATCTGAAGTGATAAGTGTTGTAGATTCCATAACATTACACAAGATTCTAGTGGCAATGATAATAATAAACAAAATCACATGCTCGAAAGAATCCCATGCATTGTATGTAAATAGATTCATTCTTGATATTCAGCGGATCCCTGGTTTGCAAACCATTATCGGCTTATAATTATCACCTAAAATTAAAATAAACATGATTTAGTATCTAAATATTATGCAATCTAATACATAAATAAACACACATACTTAGCAATTAATATTATTACATTATAAGAATTACAGAAATTTCAAAATAAATGTGTTAGAAGTAATATATATACATGTATACGCAAATCTTTATCACAATTAATTTCATACTTTATAATCGTTAAATTTATAAACAATTTGAAATTATATAATTAGAGGAATTATATAATTAGAAATTTTATAACTAGAAAAATTATACTGATTATAATTTTCACATTTTACACACACACACACACACACACACACACACACACACACACACACACATAATACTTATCTGTAAAACTATTGAGTAAACACACTGTGTCTGCACCCATCCAATAATAATGTAAGTCAGCGAGGCACCATAATACTGTATAATCTCATTTGGCTGATATATACAATATGAGTTGAGAGATACTGTATAATCTCATTTGGCTGATATATACAATATGATAATATTCCTCGCTGAAGCGATTTCTCTAAAAAAGGAATTAGAACACACTTGAAATATTCAATGAAAGTATGGAATGACGACAAGATATATCTGAGTATCAATCAAAACATAAAATCATTTTAAAGAAGAATATGTGAAAATTTTCTATTATTATTAATTGTGAATTGACACTTGCACCTTAATATTAAAATATGTACAAGCAACAGGTGTCATCAACAACTGATACTCTTACTTATACATGAAAATTAACTTATTATATGCAATGACACACACAATTAGTAATCATATGCAGTAATATAGTCAATCTAAAATATTTATCGATATTACCGAAAGTTTTTGCGTTTATTATCTATGATATGCTTACCACTCTCACGTACTATGCTTAACCTAACCTCACTCATACAACACTATTCTGAAGATTCTTCTATTGTCACTATCAAAAACGTATCGTACTGATTGTTCATTGCGATAGAAATAATAAAACTTACGCTGAAAAACTGGGTACTGACGAAAACACAACTACGCTCACTCGATACTTGAATGCAGGGAGTGCGAGTGAAAAAGCGAAAGGAGACATATTTCTATACATATCTCCTTCGCTCCGTATTCATATATAGTACTTTCCTTCTTTTTCTTTAAGAAACATGACGTCTGAGCCGTATGCATTAAAAGCATCATCATTAATTATTAAATTTTATGAAGAGGAGAAATTTAACGAGAAAATAAAATTTTATTTAACAATTTATTTACCTTATTAATATAAATATTTATTTCTTTTTTAATAGAAAAACATGTTTGTTTCAATTAATCACTGTGTTACTTATTATAGTGTAATTGATTAGATTTTTCGCTTTCTCCCTGCAAAAAAATTTTGAGTAAAATTAAACTATAATTATGGTTAATTTTGAGATGCATTATCACACTACCCACAATGATCGATAGTTTTAATTTTACTCAAAATCTTTTCGCAGAAAGAGAGAGAGAGAGAGAGGAAAGCGAAAAATATAATTAATTACACAATCATGAGTAAAACAGTGATTCAATGAAACAAGCATTTTTTGTCATATAGTTGTTTCGAAGAAAAATTATGTAATTGTTAATTGCAAATTACATATTTTTTCTTCGAAACTATGTGTTTTCTTTACACCAATTGATTTCTCTCATTATTTTGCACATAAAAGTATTAAGGTAAGATAATCGAAAAATGAATATTATACAAGATATTTTACGGTTTATGTAAAATTAAGAAATGATTTCAAGCCTTATAAAAAGTACTGGAGGGAAAAATATTTCATTATAGTGTTTTGAAAAGTCCTCGAGATAAGCTACAAGAATTTGTAATAAAAAATAGGGGATTCCATTTAAAAAAATAAAGTTGACTTCCAAATAATCTTGAAGGTCAAATTTGAGGTCACCATTAGATTCCTCGTTGAAAATTACTTAAATAATGACCTTGAGCTTTTTGAAAAAAATCTTATCTGAGGAATTGTCCAGCCATCCCGTTACTTTTGTGACACCCTGTATAACAAAAGTTCATTCGCTTATTTCCTCATAGCACACATGTTCAAAAGAGATTCATAAAAGGTTCTTAAGATTAAAACATGTTTTTATAGTGTATATAGAAATGTATACGATAGATTTCATGACATTGTCATTGTAATGATCTTTATGTCATAATAATTTTAATAGATTAGTAGTTTTATCGAAAATAATAAACATATTGCTGCTGTTAATAAATTTCTCTATATTTGTCATCAAAATACACATTTTGTTGTATTATAATAAATAAAATTAATAGTATAAAAAATTAATAGTATAATAGTATAATAATTAATAGAATAATAACATAAAATATATATACAATTATATTAGCAAAAATATATTTTCACTATTTTAGTGGTATATAGGTAGATTTCGCGACTGGCGTCATAACTGCCGTAATATCGTAACAGTATTATAACAATTTTGTAGATTGGCAGTTTTGGCGACATTGTATTAAACATATTGTTGATGACAATAAATTTCTCTATATTAATCATCAAGACATTTTATTATAACAAAATTAATAATATACAAATAATAACATGAAAAATAAGTACAATTATATAAGTGAAAACAGATTTTCAATATTTCAGTGGTATATAGGTAGATTTCGCGACTATCGTCAAAACAGCCTTAATACCGCAATAGCTTTTTACGACGGTCGTCAAAACTGCTAAATGTCACCAAAACTGCCTCTTTATTTCACAAAACGTCGCCAAAACTGCCACAGGACATATATATATATATAAATCTCTTTTTTTTAAATAACTTTAAAGTATAATTATGTAATATTTCCTGTGTAATATGATACATTTTTTTATACAATTTGAAAAAACATTATTATTGGTAATATAATAAATAGTATATATATATATATATATATATATATATATAATTTATGAACTTCAACTTTTACAGTCAAGAAGTGGACTTGGTTTACAATTATTATTTAACCGCACTTTTTCGCTCTCCACATTCATTCCTCCACCTCTCTTGTCCCTTTTTTCCCTTAAAACTAAATCGATTCCCGCCTTTTCTCTCCTACCTACTTTAACAATGTTCGCTTTCTATTAACCTACCCCTTTCTTCTCCCTCAATCACTCCTTTCTCTCTTTCCAAAATTTCCTCAGAATTTCATCTTTCTCCTTATCTAATTCATCACTCCATAGTTTTTTTATCCTTTCCTCTTCGCTCTGTCTCAGATTTCTAAACCATTCTTTTGCTTCTCTACAATCCTTTACAAAATGTTCTATTCTGTCCCCTTTCCGCAGAATAAGCACTCTCTCTCCTTTTCTTCTATCCAGTATTTATTATCTTCCTCTATGTTTCCGCATCTTACTTTCGCTAATACTCTCACTCCTGTTCCGAACTTAGTCCTTTCTAGAAACTTTTTCTTTAAATATTTCGGAGTTTCTCCATCTTCTTTCAAATTCTTGTATCTTTTGTTATATTTTGCTTCCCTAATTCTTCCTTCATCCATTTGCCATTCCACTTTCCTTTCTCTATCCATCAATTCTTTCTCAAAACTTCCATTCTCCTCTGTTAATGTATCAATTGTCAATACTCCCCATCCATTTCTATTATAATATCTCTCTCTTTCTTCACTGTATTTATCCTTCCAGTTACCATTTTTCTTCTCTTCCCAGCAGATCTTTATCCATCTTTCTTCTTCCATTCCTTTTATTTTTTCTTCATATCTTCTTGCTCTTATTCCCCAGCCTATTTTTAGCTTCTCTATCCTTAGTTCTCTTCTCACTATGTATCTTGGCATGCAGAAATCCAGATTAAATATCTATCTTATGTAATCTTATGTAATCATAATCTTTTCCAATTCCTTTTTTTCTTCCCATCCCCATATCTCTACTCCATATGTTATTATACTCTGTATCAAGTACTTGAATATTTTCCATCTCCTGCCAAAATCGTCTCTACAAATTTTTTCCCCCAAACTCCACATACTATTCAATGCTATCCTACCTTTTCGCTTTAGTTCTCTTATATGCTCCGCGTAATCGCCGTTTCTATTGAATACAAAACCTAAATATTTAAAACATTTCACTTCCTCAATCTCCTTTCCTTCCCACTTCCATTTTTCTTTCCTATCTCTTCCTTTTTTATTAAAAATCAACAGTTTTGCCTTTTCCGTATTTAATATTAGCTATCTTTACAAAAACTTTTAAATGCTTCCATCATACCTAATAATGCCTCTCTATTTTTCGCTAATAAAACCATATCATCGGCATATGCCAGCGATCACATCCTTTCCTTCCCTAACTTTATACCTCCTATTCCTTTCCTCTCGAAATATTTATCTACCTACGCTATGTACAAATTAAATAGAGTTGGACTTAACACGCATCCCTGTCTTACGCCTTTTTTCGTTATAAAACTATCTGTTGTCCCTTCTTTTGTTCTTACCACTACTCTCGTTTCTTTATATAGGCTCCTTATTCTGCTTATTAATTGTTCTTCTATTCTTTTGTCCTTTAATATCCTCCATAGTTTCTATCCACATTATCGAAAGCTGCCTTTAAATCCACAAATAATGCATATACCTTTTCCCCCTTGCACTTCTCTCTTTGTATCACATGGTTTAGGACAAAAATGTTATCCATTGTTCCTCTGCCTTTCCTGAATCCTCCTTGACTTTCTGGTAATAATTTCCTTTCTATTTCCTCCTCTAACCTTTCTCTCAGTATCTCTGCATATATCTTATATCCCGTGCATAGCAAAGATATACCTCTGTAGTTTTTCGCTTTTTCCTAATCTCCTTTCTTATATATCGGTACAATCACGCTAATTCTCCACTCCTCAGGTATATTTTCCTCCTTCCACATTTGGTTCATTAGATCCAGTAGACTCTTTGACACTGTTTTTCCTCCAAACATCCATGCTTCCATTGGTATTTCGTCTATTTCCGCTGCTTTCTTCTTTTTCATATTTTTCACCGCTCTATCTATTTCCCCTCTCTCTATTGCCCTGTTTTCCTCTGCCACTTCTTCTTTTCTTCTTTCTTCCTCATTTCCGTGTCTTTCCTTTTTTTCTTCTCATCACATTCCTCTTCCTCTCTACCCTCTAGTAGCTTCAAAAAAAAATAACTCTTCCATTTTTTTTTACTTATATTATTTTCCACTCCTTCTTTCCTTCCTCTTTTCTTATTTATATACCTCCATACCTCTGTCTCGTCTTTCAAATTTCTCAGTTCCTGCTCCTCCTCTTATTTTTTCTTTTTACTTTTTATCTCCATATACAAATTTACTCTCTTTTTCTCTTCTACTATATTCCTCTCTGCTCGCCTTCCATCTCTTCCATTTCTTATATATTCTCACTAACTTTCTTTTTTCTTTAGTGCATTCTCTGTTCCACCACTCTTTATATCCTAATTTTCTTCTTCTTTTTCTTCTTTTTTCTTTCACCAGGGCATCTTTAATCGTTTCTCTTATTTTCTCTCATTTTTTTCTATTGTTCTTTCCTCTGGTTCCTCTTCCTCCAACCTTGAACTTTCCTCTATCTTATCTTTAAACATTTGTTTCGCCTCCTCATCCCATCTTATTTTCATTATTAATTCTTCTTTTTCTCTTTTTTCTTCTCCATTCGGGTTTCCTATTCTTAACTCCGCTATCAGTGACATGTGGTCCAACTCTACTCTTTCGCCTACTTCAAAACTGTTTACAATGTTATATCCTACTTCATTTACAAATATGTAATCAATAACCGAACCCCTTGCTACATACGTATATTCTCTTTCCCTATTCTCTATCAACTTCACTTACTCCATTTAGTATTCTACCTCCTACCTCACTAATTAGATCAATTTCCCTTCTCTTGATCCTATTACTTTATCTTTACTTTTTCTATTGCATTCCCCAGTCTGTTCGTCCCATCCCCCTCCTCTCCAATCCTTATGTTAAAATCTCCCCCTACTATAATATTGTCCTCTCTATTAATTTCAAATATCTCTTTAATTATATTTTCTATCGCTTTCCAATTTCCTGAGTTATATATTGATATTATTACTACGTCACCTCTACTTCTTCCCTTTTTTATTCTGGACACAATATACCTTCTTCCTTTATCTAACCTATCATACTCCTTTTGGGAGGATCCCAGTTGCGCACAGAATGAAACGGACACAATCAATCATATCGACCGATGCCTAGAGGCCTAGCACGGTTGACCAATAGAAAGTCCGAGAGAGTCCTGTGTCCGATTTATTCTGTGCGTAACTGGGACTCACTCCTCCCTTTCACCTCCCATTCTTTCTTTTTCCCTAAGATAAATCCCTTTTTTGCTCTTCCCTTCCTCTTCTCTTTTTTTGCAAAAATGCATTCCCACTCATGCGACACCGACATTATATTTTTCATTCTCCTCCATTCACTCTCCATCATCTATGTCTCGCACAAGCTAACAAAATCGAAATCTTTTATAAATTCCCATGTACCTATATCTTGTCTTCTTGCACCTGCAATATTCCATACTAAAATTTTCTTTACAGTTTTTCCATTTTCCGCGTCCATTTCTTTCCTACTCTTTCCTCCAGTCGTTTCCTTACTCCCATTTTCTAACTCTCCAACCTAACTGCTTTTCCAAAATTTTCTTTCTTTCTTAGCTCTTTTTCTTCTTCATTCCATATATAGACTTTCCCTTCGACGATGATCTTCCTGTATCCTACTTTCACTTTTTTGCCTTTTTCCCTCTCTCTTTCTGCTCTCTCTCTCAGTTTTTTTGTACCTCTCTTTCCTCCTTCGTCATATCGTGATCTATGAAAATATTTCTACCTCTTAATTTACTCTTCTCTTTCATTATTTTTTCTTTTGTCTACCAGTCCTCCATTTCTACAATTATCACCTCCCTTTTTTCTTTTCCTTCTATTTTGATGTATTTGATTTTACCTCCAGCTCCAAACTCTTTCTCCAAAAACTCTTTCCCTACCTTTTTTGCCTCTTCTTTCTCGTTCCTCAATCCTCTGATCACTATGTTGTTCTTTCTATCCTTTCTTTCTTTATCTTCTATTATTTTTTTCAGCTTTTTTACCTCATTTTTCGTCTCCTCAGCTGTCTTTTTTTCTTGCTGCTCTGCTATTTTTTCTTTCTTCCTCCATGTTTCCATCATCCTTATTACCACCTCTTCCACGGCTTTTTTACTTTCTTCCTCTTCTTCTTTTTTCTGCATTTCAGTCTCTTTGATCTTCTTTTCGATTTTATCCATTCTCTTCTCCAATCCTTTTTCTCTCAATTCCCATCTATTTTCCAGGAAATCTATTTTCGTTTTCATTTCTTTCATTTCTTTCGTCATCCCTGACATTTCTACTTTTATTTCTTTTAATATTGCAATTAAATCGCTTGTTCCTTCGTTTTCCTTCTCTTCCTCTTCTAGTCTGCCTGTCCCCTCTTCTTTTTTCACCTCCTCCACCAGCCTCTTTTCATTTGGTGTTCTCTCTAATCTGTTACTTTTCTTAAATGCTGTCTCCATCTCTTTTTCCCACTCTTCTCTCCTTCTTTTACTTATGTTAACATCACTTTCCGCAAAACTTCCTGTCATATATTCTAAAATACTCGCTGAGTTTGATCTTTCTCTTCTCTTTATTTCCTCTATCCTCTTCTTTCTTCCTCTTTTTTTTTCTTCCTTGTCTATGGATGCAGATTCCGATCCCTTTTTTTCCTCCGCTGTTATATCTATCATATCCTCTCCTGTTCTGTCCATGATCTCCTCTATTATATCTTTCTCCTTCATTCCATATGTCTCAGCGCTACCACTCTCACTCTCGCAGTCCCTATCCATGTCCCTACCTAGAGTCTTTCTTCCCTTAGTTACCTACTATTACCAGCTCTTCTTCTCCCTCTTATCTATCCCGTTACGCATCGCTATCTGTCCCTCTGCCTCCAACCCCTACTCACCAAATTCCCTATCTGTATTCCGTTGTTCTCTTTCCTAACCTCTTAAATTTACAACTTATTCTTACTTTATCTGCTATTTTACTTCCAATTATCTTTTAAAAAACCTTTACCTCTATTGCTACTCCCAACTCCTACTCCTCACCGCTCCTCGCTCCTCTATAACACTTGCCTCTCTCTTACTTCTAAACGTCTCGCTAAATCACTCACACGTGCACATCGCTCGCACTCCTCTAACCAAGTCGAATATAATAAGTAGTAATATCAATCATTATTATTGATATCACATATTTCCTTTGAATCGATTAAAATATTTGAAAATATTAAATATATTATGGAGTATGTACGTCAAAATTACATATTTTTTGTCACAATTCTTCAATCTATGATTCATTGAGATTTATATTTTATAAGTCTACGTAATAAGATTCGTAATACTGATAGCAAATAACTAATAATAAAAAACTCACAAGAGATACGCAAGATGTAAATATTCACTTCATTATTAATGATTTCATTATAAATGATTTTTCATAAATTTCATTATAAATGAAATTTATGAAAAATTTTTCGTAAAAATATGTAATTCTCTAATACAATATCTAATAATAAATTATTACTTTTTAATAATCTTCGATATTTTAATTTTTAAACACGATCAAATCACTTAATTTGAATTCATATGCGTATATAATATTGCTTATTTAATTATATAAACTTATATTTTGGCAACAGATAAATATTCAAATTTTATTATAATGATCATTGTTATTTTATCTCCTTATATTCCGACAAAACTTGTTCATAAATATTTTATTATAATATTTTATCGAATCTAAATCTGTATTAGTATCTTTTTAAATGTAATCTTATTAAATTTGTTCTCGATTTGAATCTATTTCAGTCCATTTTTATTTTATCTAAGAATGAAAAAATTATATCAAATCTAAACTTTAAGAAAAGAAGTATATATCTTAAAAGAAAGATTAAAGATGCAAATATTTATAATTATAATTTGCTGTTAAATACGATCGATATTTTTGCAATGGCTTCAAAATCGTGATATTTTATAATTTACTGAAAAATTGTGTCTAATGCTTAAATAAAATATTCGATGTCACAGTTTACCATTCACAAATAATACGAATTATTTATTAACACAAATGAATTTGTTTAATGAAATGTGCAATTGATGTGACAACATGCACTGTTTGTAAATCGCTTCCATATTTCCGTTTAATGACGAAGTTGAAGCGGTGACGCACGAAGAGCAAAATTAGAGTATTTTTGACGATTCGTAAGTTTCCATTGATATTTGCATGTCAATCGCTAACTATGAAACATGCACCACAATGATTACAAAAGGACCAATCAGAGCTACGATAAAAAGGCATACATTCGAGATATTTCGAGAATCAGCGTAACACGCCTTTTTTATAGATGGACTAGAACACTACAAAGCGCGCGCTTCGCGCGCACCATTTATTTTCTTCAATTATACAATATAGACTACGGTCGAGAATGTGCTATTAATATAGAACATACATAGAATGATGTTTGATTTCAACACAAGCACACGCGCGCGCGTACATACGCACATACACACCTACACACGAAAGTTAATTCCATAGTAAATTTCTCTATTCTTTTTCTTTCAAAAAATGATAAATAACAGATATCTCGAGCATTAGAAACTTTTGTTTAGGAATTTTGAAACACTTATACAGTTTGATACAAAAGCGACTTCGGCAGCTTTAAATGCACTTCTTGCAACTATGGAATGATTCTTTTAGTGTATCCAACTACATGAAGAAAACTGTATGAGACTTCATGTAATTTGTCGTTGAAATTCAGAAATTTTAGAAATGATATACACGACAAGCAGCAGAGTGGGAAGTCTGTTATTGTTACCGATGATAATACAGACCATATTCGAATGCTCATGCATTTTGTCCAATAGACTTCTATTAACTCCTAATAAATATCCGTTTCTCATTTCTTGCAATCAAAAATCGAATAAATGGTCGTATCTCGCAGTTGAATATGCTAAAAAAACTGCTCCATATTTGCAAGAAACGTACTGAAAGCTGCGAAGTCGCTTCAGCATCAAACTGCGTATCAATGTTTTCAGAATACCTAAACAAAAATTTCTAAGACTCGTGAGATCTGCAAATTGTCGTTTTTTGTGAGAAAATAAATAGAGAAAGTTACTTTTTTTTAACACTTTTTTCGTATACACATATGTACTTATATATAAAAAATATCCTATTTTAAATAATGCGTTGTTAAACGTACTTTTATTATTCGTTTCTTCTTCTCTTTCCTTCTTTTTCTTATTCTCCTTTCTTTCTATCTCCTTTTTTCTTTTACTATCTCTCTCTCTTTCTCTCCTTCTTTTCTTTTTGTCTTTTCTCTTGACGGCTTGACAACTGACAAATTAAGATAATACAACAGAGATATTAATTATATATATATAAATTATAATATAGTAGTACATATATAATTACACACAAATACACACACACACACACACACACACACACACACACACACACACACATAATTGTATTTAAATCATACACGTTTTGTAAGATTTATTATGATATTTAACTTAAATATTTTTATATGTTGTATTAACAAAATATTATTAACCAACTAACCAATTAATGTAATATAACAAATTATTATTAGGTGTACAAATAAGTTTCCGCGGTTTTTTATAAAAAATTAGGAATTTATTGTGAAGGAACGGTACATTACGTTTTATTCAAAATATTTTCCATCACTTGCCACTATTTTTCTCCATCTTTCTGGCAGCATTCGGATACCACGTCGGAAAAACTCTTCATCTTTTAACGCTATCCACAAATCTACCCAATTTTTGGGTTTCTTTTTTCCCCCCCCCCCCCCCCCCCCCCCCCCCCCCCCCCCCCCCCCCCCCCCCCCCCCCCCCCCCCCCCCCCCCCCCCCCCCCCCCCCACAGACCATATTCGAATGCTCATGCATTTTTGTCCAATAGACTTCTATTAACTCCTAATAAAATATCCGTTTCTCATTTCTTGCAATAAAAAATCGAATAAATGGTCGTATCTCGCAGTTGAATATGCTAAAACCTGCTCCATATTTGCAAGAAACGTACTGAAAGCTGCGAAGTCCTTCAGCATAAACTGCGTATCAATGTTTTTTCAAATACCTAAACAAAAATTTCTAAGACTCGTGAGATCTGCAAATTGTCGTTTTTGTGGAAAATAAATAGAAAGTTACCTTTTTTTAACACTTTTTTCGTATACACATATGTACTTTTATATAAAAAATATCCTATTTTAAATTAATGCGTTGTTAAACGTCCTTTTATTATTCGTTTCTTCTTCTCTTTCCTTCTTTTTCTTATTCTCCTTTCTTTCTATCTCCTTTTTCTTTTACTATCTCTCTCTCTTTCTCTCCCTTCTTTTCTTTTTGTCTTTTCTCTTGACGGCTGACAACTGACAAATTAAGATAATACAACAGAGATATTAATTATATATATAAATTTATAATATAGTAGTACATATATAATTACACAAATACCACACACACCACCACACACCCACACACACACACACACACACATAATTGTATTTAAATCATACACGTTTTGTAAGATTTATTATGATATTTAACTTAAATATTTTCACGCACGCACGCACTCACAACGCACGCACTCACCAACTAACCACGCACGCATGTTAACGCATCACACTACGCACTTTCATAATAGTATCACGCACGCACGCACGACGCACGCACGCACGCACACACGCACGCACGCACGCACGCACGCACGCACGCACACGCACACACACACACACACGCACACGCACATGCACGATATCCTATTTTAAATAATATTAAATCAACAATTAGAAAATTAAAGGCTCGTGATATAAATAATAATATTAAAAGAATGGAACGCAAAAGGCAATAAAGAGCCGACGCAGGTGTACGGCGTAAAGGAAAACTCCTTATTCAAATGTCCAATCATTTAATCCTCAAATCTTCATACGTTTCGAGCTCAATTCGAGTCTTCTTCAGTGACTACAAAAGATACAGTTAAAAAAACAGCAAATTAAAAAATTAATCAATGATGATCATAAATAAGAAGCGCAAATCTACATACATAATCCTAACATAAAGGAGAAAAAAAAAGTAAGTCACAGCTACGTCCCACGACAGTCCAATGTAATCTGCCTCCTAAACGGTGCAAAGCGCAAGGAGAGATGCACTAATGTAAACATACATATGCGAAATGGTCAAACACATTAAAATCAAAAGCATATGTAAAAATTTTAAATAACGGAAAAGAGGCAAACTCACTCAGACCGCGGGGAGCAGCAGTGATGACATGTACACACCACAAGCGAACGACAAACAATAACGAGCGATCGACGGTAAACGATCAAAGAAATAAATAAATATAAAATCAAAAGTGATAAAATCGCACGCAACACAAATCCAAATAATGATAGTAACCGACACATTAAAATTTGGATAGTCATTCAATGAGAGGCAGACATGCAGAATGCAACTTCATAGTATCGCCATGGAGGTTGAGGGCGTTCTTCTGACGTTTTATATGGATCATCTCCGATACCAATCTCTTCCCGAGAAACAACTCCTCATCCAAAACTTCAACCAATCAAAAATGTCTACACTGCTTGCTGATACAGATACATATAAGATCATAAACAAGAACCCCATCAGAAAACTGATCAATGGTCTGCATGGGTACTGTCGAGATGGAAAACGCGCAATTATATTTCAATTTCAAGATATAAATCTTTGAATTGCACGGATGGAGTTTTGCCGAGGGCTTATGGGCTGCCGAAGATTCACAAACATGACAATCTGCTGCGTTTAATAGTCTCCTCTAAAAACACGCCGTTGTATGCGCTCGGGAAATTCTTACATAATATTATCTACAAATCGATCCCGAGACCGAACAGTCATGTTATCAATAGCGCTCATCTTGTCAATAAACTCAGCGGCGTATGTGTTGAGAATAATATTAAATTAGCCTCCCTAGATGTGGTATCTTTGTTTACCAATGTGCCGCTGGATTTGGCCATCGACAGTTTGATGAGGAGATGGGATTTCATAAAAAATGAATGTGAGATTCCCTGCGATGAATTTGTGATTGCGGTACGGTTCATTCTGAGTTCGACGTTTTTTACGTTTAATGATGTTTGTTACCAACAAACGCACGGCACGCCCATGGGCTCTCCGCTTTCTCCGATTATTGCGGAGATCACGCTTCAGGATCTCGAGACCAAAGCGATCGACTCTCTACCGGTAGATCTCTCATTCTATTTTAGATATGTCGACGACATCGTGTTGGCGACCCCACCCTCAATGTTTGATACTATTTTGAATACCTTTAATTCTTTAGAAATATCCTAGATTACAGTTCACTATTGAGGAGGGGGTCGATGACCGATTGAATTTCTTGGACGTTACCATTATTTTGAATGACAGATTTATTGAATTCGACTGGTTCTATAAGCCGACGTTCTCGGGTAGGTTTTTACACTTTGAATTGCGACACCCCCTCAGTCACAAAAGAGGCATTGTTATTGGATTGATAGATAAAGTTTTCCAACTCTCTCATCCAAGATTTCACCAGAAGAATTTAGAAATGATGATTAACATCCTTCTAAATAATGGCTATCCACTCTCCTTCATTTTTCACACCATAAACGAACGTTTAAGATTGTGGTGTTCACGATCGAGAAACGAGCATATAGAGAGTATGAAAAGCAATACAGGTGTGAATGAGAACAATATAGATACACCGAATATATCATATTTTAACGTTCCTTACGTTAAGAATATTTCGGAACGTTTTCGACATTGTGTGAGGGACTTAGATGACAAGCTCTCATATACAGGCATTAATAATCTACGCCAGTTTATTACAGTAGGCAAAGACAAACTACAAAGCTTTTCTCGTAGCAATTTGGTATACAAAATCAATTGCATGGATTGTAACGCGTCTTATGTTGGACAGACGGGACGTTTACTGAAAACGAGAATTAAGGAGCATATGAGAAGCCACACGTCTGTCATTGCGGATCATAGAGCCTTGAATCATAATTTGAATTTTGATGAGGTTGAGGTTTTGGATGAGGAGTTGTTTCTGGGGAAGAGATTGGTATCGGAGATAATCCATATAAAACGTCAAAAGAACGCCCTCAACCTCCATAGCGATACTATGAAGTTGCATTCTGCATGTCTGCCTCTCATTGAACGACTATCCAAATTTTAATGTGTCGGTTACTATCATTATTTGGATTTGTGTTGCGTGCCATTTTATCACTTTTGAATTTATATTTATTTATTTCTTTGACCGTTTACCGTCGATCGCTTGTTATTGTTTGTCGTTCGCTTGTGGTGTGTACATGTCATCGCTGCTGCTCCCCGCGGTCTGAGTAAGTTTGCCTCTTTTCCGTTATTTTAAATTTTTACATATGCTTTTGATTTTAATGTGTTTGACCATTTCGCATATGTATGTTTCCATTAGTGCATCTCTCCTTGCGCTTTGCACCGTTTAAGAGGCGGATTACATTCGACTGTCGTGGGACGTGGCTGTGACTTACTTTTTCTTTCTCTTTTATGTTAGGATTATGTATGTAAATTTGCGCTTCTTATTTATGATCATCATTGATTAATTTTTTAATTTGCTGTTTTTTTAACTGTATCTTTTGTAATCACTGAAGAAGACTCGAATTGAGCTCGAAACGTATCAAGATTTGAGGATTAAATGATCGGACATTTGAATAAGGAGTTTTCCTTTACGCCCTACATCTGCGTCGGCTCTTTATTGCCTTTTGCGTTCCATTCTTTTAATATTATTATTAAATAATATTATAAAACATACTTTTTTGTCGGTTGCTTCCTCTTTTCTTCTTCTTCTTCTCTCCCTCTCTCTCCCCCTCTTTCTCTCTCTCTCTTCCTCTTCTTCTTCTCTTAACAACTTGACAACTAACCAATTAATGTAATACAGGGTGATTCAAAATAACCCCTGTGTCCCTGAAATGACATATTATTGAGACAATTCTAAGACGATTTTTCCTTTTGCAAAATTTCGTCCGAAGCTTAGTTTTCGAATTATTAAAGAAAGTAGTTGACGCATGACGGGTCGGGTACAAGAGGCAGGCAGAGGCGACGCGATTCACCGTCAGCCGCGGGCGCTTACGCGGGGCGCCTGCTGCGATCAGCTGATCGCTGCACATGCACAGACACACATGCGAACACATACGTTCTCTGTCTGTCTGTCTGTCTGTCTGTCTGTCTCTCTCTCTCTCTCTCTCTCTCTCTTTCATTCGCTCACTCACCTGTAATTTTTTTTTACGAGAGAGGAGAAAATGCATTTTATGCATACTCACCGGTCGATCCAGTGAGTTATATGGGACTCGAGTACCAAGTCGAATTACCAAATCGGTACTCCCTATCCACTAAAAACCTCTCTCTTTTTATGAATTTTCTTTGACACACTGTCCCTCTGTCTTTCCCGAGATCTGTTTTCACATAACGTCAAAAAATAGTTATTATTACCTTGTTCGATGACTTTTGATGTACTGCTGTAATTGCTTGAAGGAGAAATGAATTTTCCGATAGATCGTACGTTCTCAAATTTAACGTAGATATCGCAAGCAGTTTTTTAAATAAATATTTTATAAACACTTATTTAATCTAATTAATTTTTAAATAGATATCATACGATGTATGGATATCACACACATTCATAATAATAATAATATTAATATGTTAAATGTTTATTATGTCTACCACGCATTCTTCAATCGAACACATGATCGCGTTCGATAGCGCCAGTAGTACTTTAACCTACCGCAACCTATCATGACAAAAAAACTGCTTGCCGTCGCATTGTTGCGCCGTCGCGTCGTCGCGTCGCAAGTAACATGTCCGCGCGCGTTTCTTTCATCGAATGATTTTAATCGCCAACAGTTATTATTCGACAGTGATTAGTGATAGAGTCATCAGTAAATTTCTCGTCGAATGAGTAATTAAATGTGATTACGTTAAAGTTTATAAAAGAATGCAGTTCATGAAAGAAGAAAAACTTTCAGTTAATAATTTAGTGTGGATTTCTGCCTTGTGCAACGTGATATCTACGTTAAATTTGAGAACGTACGATCGGAAAATTCATTTCTCCTTCAAGCAATTACAGGAATACATCAAAAGTCATCGAACAAGGTAATAATAACTATTTTTTGACGTTATGTGAAAACAGATCTCGGTAAAGACAGAGGGACAGTGTGTCAAAGAAAATTCATAAAAAGAGAGGGGTTTTTAGTGGGTAGGAAGTACCGAATTGGTAATTCGACTTGGTACTTGAGTCCCACATAACTCACTGGATCGACCGGTGAGTATGCATAAAATGCATTTTCCCCTCTCTCGTAAAAAAAAATTACAGGTGAGTGAGCGAATGAAAGAGAGAGAGAGAAAGAGAGAGAGAGAGAGAAAGAGAGACAGACAGACAGACAGAGAATGCATGTGTTCGCATGTGTGTCTGTGCATGTGCAGCGATCAGCTGATCGCAGCAGGTGCCCCGCGGCTGATGGTGAATCGCGTCGCCCCTGCCTCCCTCTTGTACCCGACCCGTCATGCGTCAACTACTTTCTTTAATAATTCGAAAACTAAGCTTCGGACGAAATTTTGCAAAAGGAAAAGTCGTCTTAGAATTGTCTCAATAATATGTCATTTCAGGGACACAGGGGTTATTTTGAATCACCCTGTATAACAAATTATTAATTATTTATTATTATTATTATGATTATTATTATTTTTATTATTATTATTATTATTTATTATTATTATTATTATTATTATTATTAATTATTATTATTATTTATTATTAATTTTCATAATAATATAATTACATATAACACGACACACACACACACACACATACACACACACACACACACACAAAATGAAAAATAAAAATACTATTTATTATACGTACATTATTATTATTATGTATATTATTAAATTATTATATTAACCTTATTCTTCTTAAAAATTCCTGCACACTTTTAACGCCTTAACCAATTTTAACTGTCAACGATCAAACACTACAAAGCATGCGGCATGATCAGTGAAAGAACCAATCAGTACCGCGGAATAAAGGCAACAATATACTTCGAGACTTTCGAGATGACTTCGATACATTCGAGAATCAATAACATGTCTTTTTTTAGAAATGGATTAATACAATTATATTGATATATAATATATTTTCTATTTTTTTCGGTTTGCGATTGTAAAACCATGGGATTTTGTGTGATGATGTGTTGATGTTTGTATGTGATTTTCTTTGTCTATCTGTATATTTCTATTATTTCTATTATTAAGTTGTTCTTTATTCCCATTTTCAGTTTCTAAATATATTTCTGATGGCACAAATTCCATTTCTTCGTGTTTTTCTGTTTTTTTATCATTACTAAATTTTAACTGCTATACAAAATAAAGAATTATTAGTAAATTTATTAGTAAAAGTTAAATATAATACATATAACATATAATGTAAAATCTCAATAATAAAATTAGATTTCATAAAAGTGACTAATAAAATCTAACTTAACCTAACCTTATTAATTTTATAATTTATTTAATGATATGTATAATAACAAAAAACTTGTGAAAAAATGATAAATCTTCATAATAATACATATTAGAACATTATTTTCTATAATTACATCTGAATTTGGAAAAATGCCACATGTCTGTGATTGTGAGAGATTATTTTCTAATTTGTTTAATTTTCTTCTTAATTTGCGACGCAACTTTGTCTTATTGCGCGAACGTTTTAAAGCTTTACCAGGGGTATGTTTTTTTCCTGAAATAGAGTAACTGCAAGTAAATACTTAGATACTGTGAGACATATTTATTCACCAAATTTATGTACCAAAAATTCAATCAAACACATTTTAGCATATATTTTACTTTCTATTATTTTAATTTATTTTAATATATAATTTATTTTAATATATACTTTATATAGTTTATCGTATTTTACCTTGTATATTATCCATTAGATTAGATATCCCAACAAAGTCTAATGAACAGTAATAACCAGTGTTTACACAATGAATAGCTAAAAAGGAATGATTCCAGAAAGATGGCGCAGATGACACAATTAAAGAAAGTATGTGCTGCACAAAGCGCTCTGCGTGCAATCCTCTGACTATATGTATGCGAGCTGCGCTCCCTCTCTGGTATTGCCGAAATAGTTCAACTTCACACAAGATATCGCTTGTGAACATAGTAATAATACGCCTTATTCAATTCTACCTCAAAAATTGAGCAATAAATTTAATATTATCTCAAAAACAAAAAAGTAGAGAAACGTTTTGAAACAAAAATAATCGAAGCAACTAATTGCATTAATATACTTTACTTGATGGCAAGCCAGCACCACCACACGTTCAACACGAATTTTTTAAGTTAATTGTGGATCAATAAATTCGGTATTGTATATTCCTTGAGCAACAAATTAAAGTAACATTTTGAGACAAAAATGATCGCAGCAACTAATTGCGTTAATATATTTTGCTCTTGGTGGCAAGCCAGCACCACCATCCGTTCGAGTCGAACTTTTTAAAGGGGGAACCTGGTTTAGAACGCTGAAAATAAGGTGAATTTTGAGAATTTTTTACGAACAATGAAATCGATCTTTTTAAAACTTTAAGGATAGTTTACTACATGTTTAAGCAATATAAAAAATATTTTTATTAAATAAATAA
>JAPIVC010000569.1:0-44292 GCA_030586385.1 Camponotus fellah
GAATCGGGAGTCGAACCCGAGTCTTTCGCTTGCCGGACGACTGCTCTAAACCAACTGAAGCTATTACCAGCCCCACACCGATCCCCCTCGCCCCTTTGTATAGAAATAATGGGAACGCGATTAGCTCCGCGTAAATTTAACAAATTAAAATAGATAAAGAATTAGGTTCTAAAATGTATTAAACAACCGATATACGAGAAAAGAGCGATAAGAGCCATCGCGGATGATAGTGCGTAAAATTTATGAAGATTAATAAATCGCGAAAAATAAGACGCGAAAATAAGACATATATTTACTTGGTGCATAAACCAAGGTAGATTCTCCATTCGAGAATACTATATAAGACCCCTCTTTACCCCCCTGCAGAGATGTAAGCGAGAAAAATATCGGGGCGAAGTCGCTGAATCGGGAGTCGAACCCGAGTCTTTCGCTTGCCGGACGACTGCTCCAAACCAACTGAGGTTTATGCACCAAGTAAATATATGCATATGTCTTATTTTCGCGTCTTATTTTTCGCGATTTATTAATCTTCATAAATTTTACGCACTATCATCCGCGGTGTCTATCGCTCTTTCTCTATATCGGTTGTTTAATACATTTTAGAGCCTAATTCTTTATCTATTTTAATACAATTCATATTTATATAGATTATTATACACTATAGTTTTATCTACACGGTGTCAATAAAATTTACATTCCATTTATAACTTCTTATATTGATAACTTTTCAACGAATCACAACGGCTAAAACCTTCTTAGAAGGTTACTTAGAAGGATGACCTCTATAACATATATCACAAGCGACGGCTAAAACCTTCTTAGAAGATTACTTTAGAAGGATGACCTCTGTAACATATATCAAAATCAAGGTTAACAGAGATTACCTCCTGAAGTAAATAATTAACCCTAAAAAATACCTTTTAAAAAAAAGTAAAGGAAAAGCGAGTTCATCTAAAAACTGTCTTACAAAAAATAGCTATCACAAAAAATTTACAAAAAGTACTGATATTAATTATAAAAAATTGCGTCAAGTTGGGGTGCAATTTCACTTTAACTTTGTTAGTGTTATAAAATTTTATACATATGTGCTTTTATATAATCCGCTGACAAATAGGTAGAAGTTTCGCTTAAAATCTATTACATTTTTGTCATGAAGAAGAACATTTTTTGTTAAAGTTGAATCAATTTTTTTAAAATAATAAAAGATTACATCAAATGATTTTTAAATTTTCTAGAAAATTAAAATAAGTTTAAAAAACTTATTTGAAAATTATAAATTTAAAGAAATGAAAGATTACATCAATAATTTTTTAAATCTTCTACAAAAATAAAAGAACAAATTTTAAAAATTAAAAACTAAAAAAAATATATATTAAAAATATTTTAAATAAAAATACTGGCGCTGCTTAGTAATTATTGAAATAATGCTAGTACAATATGTAATTGCTCATTTATTATTATTGCCAATCAAATTAGCAGCGCGCCGAGTTTTGCAATTAACAATTACATATTTTTTCTTCGAAACAACTATGTTTTTTTCTTTACACCAATTAATTCCTCCCATTATTTTGTACATAAAAGTATTAAGGTAAGATAATCGAAAAATGAATATTTTACTAGATATTTTATCGTTTATGTAAAATTAAGATATTATTTCAAACCTTATAACTCGAAAAGTATTTAATGGAAAAACATTTAATTATAATGTTTTGGAAAGCTCTGAAGGTCAGCTGCAAGAATATTTAATAAAAAATAGGAGATGCCATTTAAAAAAATTAAGGTGGCCTTCACGTGACCTTCAAATGACTCTTCTAGGTCAAACAATGGTACCATCTTATGGCCTTTCAAAACCATACAAATCATGTCTGAACCATTTTTCTCTAAAATAAAAAATGAGAGAGATATTTAGGTGCGTAAGATAAAATGTGACACCCTGTATATATATATATATATATATATATATATATATATATTTGACAGATCAAACGATCTCGTAGAGATGTTCGATTGTAATTATATGTGTTAGAGCTTGCAATTTGAGATTGCACACGAAACGCCGGGATACACCCGAGTGGGTATCACGAGAATGAAAGACGGATAGCACGGTATATGATGAGGAAAGATTGAATAACTTGAGACTGCTTTTTTGCTTCACACACAGTTACGTTGACAAAGTTACTATAATTTATTGCACAATGGATTTTACAAGAGTTCTGTACAATATTTCGATTCGGCACAATGTTACTGGGCGAGACAGCGCAACACGGCTGTATGAGCAAGAGCGAGCGAGACCGCACTATTCCGCGGCTCGCGAGATTGAGCAAGACAGCGCAACACTGCTGTTCGCGTGAGAGCGAGCGAGACCGCACTACTCCGCGGTTCGCGAGATTGAGCGAGACAGCGCCAATACTGCTGTTCGCGTGAGAGCGAGCGAGACCACACTACTCCGCGGTTCGTGAAATTGAGCGAGATAGCGCAACACTGCTGTTCGCGTGAGAGCGAGCGAGACCGCACTATTCCGGCACACGCTATGAACGGAGAGTTTGAAGGACGCAGAAGGCTCCTCCCATTCACCGAAGTGGAGGCACTGCGTTGGCCAAGGAAATCGCGCTCAAACTTTGTAATCGCGGCGGTACACGTAATCCTTCGAACATCACGTCGAATGAACACTGGTGAAAATGCATCACCGACCTTCTGTTTAACTGTGCACGTTTTGTAACTCTCGTGAGTTTAAACTCGTTCCGAGACTTTTCTGATTGCTCTCCGTAACTGATTCGTAATTGCTCTTCGTAAATGCTCTCCAACTATTCTCTCCGAGACTGCTCTGCCAGAGCAGCTCTGCATTACTCTCTCTCCGAGAAAGGCTTTTTCCGACGCTATAAAGACTCGAAACGCGAGTCGGGTGATGATTTTTGGCCTATCCCGGTTTAGCACGTAAAATCGCGTGATATTGCGATTTTCTGATTGGCTAGAACCATATCACTACGCGATCACGCGGATCCTTTGTGATTTTAAGGATCGGGGCGGTGGTACGCGTTTTGAGTTTACTTGAGCGTGACCGGATGGCGCCATCGATACGTATTAACGCTTTAAAGGAATTTTGACGAAACTCGCCATACGAATCCTGAACAATATGAAAGGTCTCGTTCGAGTGATCATACCAGTAGTACCGTCTTCCATACTCGGTGGCGCCACAATCTTTAGAGTGATTTTTCTTTTCTCTCCTAACCTCTGTCGACCATGCTTCATATAGTTTAGAGCTCCGCGAGCCCTAGCTCTATTTAATAAAAAATTATTAACACTTTAGGGTTGGGAATTTGACGAATCTATTGGGTGGGAGTGATCGCTCGAACGAGACCTTTCATATAATTACGATCGAACATCTTTCTACGAAATCGTTTGATCTGTCAATTATATTCGGGTTTCGTTCTCTCGCGATCATACCAGTAGAGGTTTAGAGAAAAAATAATTTTTTATTCACTTGTTAGAAACTCTGTAATACAAAAAGCTAACTCCTGCGTAAATTATAATAACTTTTAATAATCATAACACAAAAACACATAACTTAATTTCTCTTTTTGCTAGCAACTTAAAAAAAAAATAATAATAATAATAATTCTCTCTTTTTTTTTTTAACTTTACATAAGTGTTTCTATAAAAGATTTCTTAGTCGAAATAATAACTCTATTATAGTGTTTTGCAAACACTTGCGAGTTTTTTGACCAACTAGCCGTTTTTCTAATGTCTATATCTATCCCCTTCTTTAACGTTGCTGATGTTGCTGCATGTCTTGTAGAATGAGCCGTGAATTTTTTATTGTCACCGCCGATGCTGCCTTAAATGGCTTTCTGATTGTTAGAAACAAATTATCTATTTCTCCTCTCATCTGTGATATCTTTTGGATATATGCGTCAACTGTTGCCGCAATGCATAACTTGGGGTTTTCCGAGAAAAAAGGCAAAACTAACAACGGTTGATATGCTCCCGAGAAGTCTTTATCCTATCCGATATGTCTATTTCGTATCCCTCTCTACTCCGCTTCATATTAGAAAGCTTGATCAAGACTAATGTTTGTGTTCGATGTGCAGTACCTAATGCAAGCAACAGCGCCAGTCTCTCCGTCAAGCAGTCGAGAGTCAACTTCTCCAGTGGAAACCATTCTTCGATCTTCTGAAAGTCAATGCTAACATCCCAAGTTCTATCATATCTGGGTTTTGCAGGTCTAAGCATGAAAACTTCTTTAAAAAATCTGGAGATATTTTTGCCCTGACCAATGCTGCCCCCGCTAATCAGAGAAATTGCCGATCTCATGGAATTCGTAGGCTGCTCCTTCTTCGAATTTTTTTGTCAGAAATTTTATGACCTTTTCTCCTTCCGGCTGATAAGGATCTAGCCTCTGATCTAAGCAGTAAATCCACCATTGACGTAACGGACCTGCATATTGTTTATGCGTCGAATCCGTTATCGAGGCTTCAAAAATATCTAGAGATGATCCTGGCAGTCCTCTTCTTTTGAAAGACTCCCTGATAATGTGTCTACCATCAGGGACAGCTTTCCTGCTAGCGGGTGGCGGATCTACAAGGTGAAACAAGCAATGTAAGTGAGGGCTTAAAAATTAAAGGTTTTTTTATCAACAGCTTCGTAAATAATGGAAACCAAAGCTGACTATTCCAGTGGAGAACTACAACTATACCTGTGGCCCCATCTACCACTATCTTTTTTAAGACCCTTAAAATAAGAGCAAATGACGGAAAAGCCCAAAAAAACCCCACTGAATGCCAATCTTCTGTGAAAGCGTCCACTGCCACTGCTTCTGGATCATTTTTCCAAGAGAAATATTTTTTGCATTTTTTATTACATCACGTGGCAAACAAATCAATCTCTGGATCTCCAAACGCTCATACAGCCTCGCAAAACGCGTAGTCTGCTAACTCCCATTCTGTATCTATATTTCTTATTCGCGATTCTTGGTCCGCTTCCCTGTTGTCCTTGGATTTTATATACGACGCCACTAACCAGATGTCTCTCACCTCATATCACTGCCAAATTTCCTCTGCAATTCTGTGTAGATTAGGATGCTGCACTCCTCCCATTTTATTGACGTATGATATCGCTGTAGTATTATCCAAACACAGTAAGATCTCGCAACTCGAAATATTCTTCGCAAAGCTTTTTATCGTAAATAAAGCTGCTTTTAATTCTAATCGGTTGATATGAAATTTTTGTTCTTTTTCTATCCAAAAACCTCTAGCTCTTTTCCCTTCATAGAACGCGCCCCACCCCGTAGTGGACGCATCAGAGAAAATCTCGTGTTTATAATTACCTTGCCTAATAGGATTCGAGGTTCTAGGAATATTCTCCTTCCACCAATCAAAAACTGAACTAAGACTTTCTGGAATACGAAATTTTGCATCATAGTTATCATTATTATTCAATAATTGTAGATATCTAACCCGTTCCAATCTTTTCGTGTATAATCGACCATATTTTACTGCTGGACAGGCTGCGTTGATTGAGCCGATAAAACTCACCATTGTCTAAGGGAAAATACTTTCCCTGGACTAAATTCCTCTACAAGACTGAGTTACTTTCGCCTTTTTTCCTCTGGAAAAATTCTAACAACATTAATTCTAACAACATTTTTCTAGAGTCGTATATTATTCCTAAGAATTCTGTCCTTTGCTTTGGCTCCAGACTACTTTTTTTGTAATTAATAATGAATCCTAATCTTTCTAACAGTTCAATCGATACTTTTACATTAGTAGCACATTCCATTTTGGATGATGAAACAAGAAGCATATCATCTAGATATATAACCGATGAAAAACCCTTTTTTCGCAGATAATTCACCATTGGCTTCAGTATTTTTGTGAATATATATGGAGCTATGTTTAAACCGAAGGGGAAGCATAAAAATTCGAAGTGTTGATCCTGGAAGATAAACCTTAAATACTTCGACGAGTTTTCGTCTATTGGTATCAAAAAATACGCGTTTTCTATTATAAATCTAATTTTGCTAGAAAATCATTTTTGAAGATTAATTTTTCTGCTGTGCGACCATCTTCTAGTTTAAAGTACTTTGTTTGTATAAATCTATTAAGCTTTTTCAGATTCAACACGAATCTGAATGATCCATCTGCCTTGGGAATCAAAAAATACGATGAAACGAATTGAGGATTCTCTGCGACACAAGGCCTAATGGCTTCCAATTCCAATAGCTTAATAATCAACGTTTTAACTTCTTCTAGAGACTGAGCCTCTCGTAGCACTGGCTCCGTCGGAACCTGCGATTGACATGGCTGAGACGTAAACTGGATTTTGTATCCCTTGATAGAATCGAGAACGAACTTACTGTAGTAATCGATTTCCATTCTTTAACGAAATATTTTAATCGACCTGTCGTTTTTCTCACCTCTAATGTTTGTGATGGTCTTTCGATGATTTCGTGGCTGTTTTTCTGTTCCACTGTGAGTTCCTCTGACGGTCTTTGAATCGCAGAGATCTCTGAGGGCCTCCTTTCCACGCCTGCTGAGAATGGCCCTTGAATTTCGGCAGGCGTTTCCTGTTTCTCCAGTTTGATGTTTTCAGGGGCTTTTTTACTTGGTGGTGAGGGGTGAGATCCTCTACTACTCTACTCAGAGATTTCGTGTGTTTGAGTCGTTTGAACAATTTCTTGCCGAGCAGTTCTTCCGTTATGTCCGACTTTTTTAGTAATTCTCTGTATTTTTCTTCGATTCCGAGTAGAATAAATGCTCTTCTCATTATTGATGTTTGGTAATGCAAACCAGCTAAGAGTTTTCCAGCATTACCCAAATTTTGCAAAAGGATACTTGAAATATCTCCTTCCTGAAGATCTAAAATTAGGGATATACCTTTTGCAATAGCTACCATTACCGAACCTAATGCGTTTTAATACAAAATGCTTGTCTCTGTTCTTCGCTACTCCTGACATGTACGTTAGAATTTCAGGATTTAACTTTGGGGCTTCTATGTACAAAATTCCCTTCCTATGGAATTTTTTCATGACTTCCTCACGCAATTTATTCTCTTCTTCCTCTCGCTTCTTGTGATCCTCTTCATCTCCTTCGTATAATCCTTTACGCATTCAGTTCATCCATTCTGCCACCAGCACAGGATGCAGGGTAATGTCGTCTGACTGAGTTGGTTCTGCTTTTAAACATAACCTCTCTCTCGTTTCATTGCTGAGGCTTTTTGCGACTTCCGTTGATTCATCTTTTGTCGCCCTAATCTCTTCACTTGTGTCTGACGTGGACGAATTCGATCTCCCCTCATTCGCGTCCTCCTCCTCCTCAAGGTCCTCTACGAGATCACTCGTGGCAGCTGTATCATAACATAAATCGGAACACAAAATTAGCAGCTGACTCGCATTATGCACGATATGTCTCTCCTCTAGTGAGAGCTCATCGTCGCGAGATTTTTATCTTAACGTGCGATATGTCCTCTCTCTAGTGAAGGCTCATCGCCGAGCAATGTGCGATATATCCTTCCTCTCTAGTGAAGGCTCATCGCTAGGACGCTTGCAAGTACAAATAATCACTTACCATTCTCTTTATTTTTCTCCTGCTCTTGTGATTTTTCTCTAATAATGGCGGTCGAATGTTCAATAACCTCTTCGACCGCCCCTTTTTTGAGTCTCCTTAATTTTTTACGCAGACTTTTCATCTGCTTATTCAATTCCTCTATATCCGTGTCGCTCACTTTCTTCTTCAACATATTTCCTAAAATATATATATATATATATATATATATCTCCTTTCTTCTTAAATTCTCCTATAATCACTCTAAGCTATGACTCCTTCGAGCACGAAAAACATTATGAAGCATGGCCGGCAGAGGTTAGGAGAGAAAAGAAAAATCACTCTAAAGATTGTGGCGCCACCGAGTATGGAAGACGGTACTACTGGTATGATCGCGAGAACGAGACCCGAATATAAATACAGTATATATATATATATATATATATATATATATATACACCCAGACAGCACAGAATGTTCGGAGAATATTCTAACAAGATACTTTCGATATATTCCGAGAATATTCGGAAAGAATATTCTTATATGGTTCTAAGAATGTTCTCAACATTTTTAGATCATTTGTTAAGTTCTCAGAATATTCTAATAACATTTCAATGAATATTCTCTGAATGTTCTAATAAGGCAATTTCCAATATTCTCAGAATATTGAAAATAATATTCTTATATAGTTCTAAGAATATTCTGAATATTTTTGGAATATTATTTGTTAAATTCTCAAGATATTCTAACAAGACGATTCCCAAATGTTCAGAGAATATTCGAATACAATTGTTTTCTGAACATATCCTATGGCGCTACAATTGCACTCGTGCAGAAGCAGTTAAAGGTTAGAGTACGGCCACATGGACTGAAATTTTCCGCGTAATGCGTACTGCGTAACCAATTAGAGGTGTAATTCTGTTATGCTATAACAGAATTACGCCTCTAATTAGTTATGCGATACGCGTTATGTGAAAAATATCAGTCCATGTGGCCCTTAGAGATTCTCTAAGAATAGTATAACAACTACGAATCGTGATTGTGTTCAAAAGATTTAAGTCGTCTTAAGTGTAACCTTATTATGTTTTAAACTAATCATAGAGTCCTATTAGTATTTCAAGACATTACTCGAAGACTTTTAGTGATATTTTCTAGTAAAAATAAGTATTTTGTATTATATACAGGATGTCCGAAAAATCGCCTACTCCACTTCGAGAGGTGATTCAGGACCCAAAAACAAGCAAAAAAGTTCATATAAACATAAGTCCGGAAACGAGCCGTTTCCGAGTTATAGCCACTTTTATGTTCAAAAATCGTAATTTAGAATCCGCTTGGCATCCCTCTTTCTTAATTATTTCTTAAATTAAAAATTTTTATTTTTTAATTTTTATTTGTTACTTAAATGATCCATTGATGAATACGAAAAGATTAGATACAATCTAAAAGTAAGGTGTTGCTAAATAATAATTTGAAATTTATTGAAAACTGTTTTCAATAAGTAAATGCAAAATGAAGAATGAAAAAAATTAGTTTTATTTTGATTGATATTAGTTTAATTTGATATTAGATTGATTTGATATTAGAAAAAACTAATTTTTTTAAAAAAGAAGTCAATGTAGTTATTGATATAAGCAACTGGATTTGGGAAGCTGTGAAAACAAATGATTTTGAATAGTTGTGAAAACAACTGATTTCTTTTAAAACTAATGTAATCGTATTTACAAATATTGAAAAATTGAAAAAACTAAAAAAATTGAAATTTAAAAAAAATTAAAAATAAAAATTTAAAAAAATTTTTTAAATAAAAATGGAAAATTAAAAATTAAATAAAAATAACAAATAAAAATTAAAAAATAAAAATTTTTAATTTAAGAAATAATTAAGAAAGAGGGATGCCAAGCGGATTCTAAATTACGATTTTTGAACATAAATGTGGCTATAACTCGGAAACGGCTCGTTTCCGGACCTATGTTTATATGAACTTTTTTATTTGTTTTTGGGTCCCACCTCCCGAAATGGAGTAGGCGATTTTTCGGACACCCTGTATATGTGTGTGGGTGTGTGTGTGTGTGTGTGTGTGTGTGTGTGTGTGTGTGTGTGTGTGTGTGTGTGTGTGTATCTTATGATATAAAATCTTTATTAATTGTATCTATATCTTATTTCTTTCATTATACCTTTTCTTATTAGCCTGAAATTTTACTTCATATTTATCGATGTGTCGGATGGATAGCAATTGACTATCAGATAGAAAATTTCTTAGAATCTCAATAGAGACTCTAGAAATTCTCTTTGACAGCTAATTGCTACGTTCGGCAACGTCGACAAACGTTAAGTGAAATCTCAAGCATGGAATATTCAAAAAGAATATTCCAAAAAGATTCCATGAAAATACGCAGAATGTTCTCTGAAAGTTCATTTTATATCCAAGAAATGTTCTCATAATATTTACGGAATGTTATTAAAATATTATATGTATTATAGTAATTATAATATTCATAGAATATTCTATAAAATATTCATAGGATGTTCAGAACCTGACTTTTTGTCTACTTTTAATGTTCTATTGGAGGTTCATAGGAACTCCAAAGTATTATATAGGAACATTCTAGGAATATTTAAATATTCTCCAATGTTATTCTATGAATGTCCATAGAACATACTTGTGTTGTCTGGGCATATATATATATTATGTTATTATTCATAAAATTTATATATCACATTTCTTTTCATTTATTATATA
Organism: Camponotus fellah; assembly: GCA_030586385.1. Taxonomy (NCBI): domain Eukaryota; kingdom Metazoa; phylum Arthropoda; class Insecta; order Hymenoptera; family Formicidae; genus Camponotus; species Camponotus fellah. The sequence goes on from JAPIVC010000569.1 coordinate 10,279, forward strand.
AATATATATAATAAATGAAAAGAAATGTGATATATATATATATATATATATATGTGTGTAAAAATTTATTTTAATACAAATATACATAAATTTACATGTATCGTATATGTATCGTATTCTTCCTAATTAAATATAAAAAAATAAATAATAATAGCACAATAATAATATAAATAATAATATAAATAAATAATATATAAATAATAATATAAATAAATAATTAATAAAAATACATTAGATTGACAATAGTCGGGAGTAATAACGATAACATAATGTGAGTAAAAATAACTTTCTGCGCAGCTATATAATTATGATTATATAATATTTTGTATATAAATAATTAATAAGAATAAATATTAGGATTGCGCAATAACATAACATAATGTAAGAGTGAATATTAGAGCTGCGCAGCAACATAACATAATGTAAGAGTGAATATTAGAGCTGCGCAGCAACATATCATAATGTAAGAGTGAATATTAGGACTGTGCAGTAACATAATATAATATAAGAATGAATAATCTTCTGCGAGTCACATAATTATGATTAAATAGTATTTTTACAATCATATAAATATTTATACACAATATTTGCTACAATTAATCAAGAATGATCGTTTTGAAAGTTCCAATATTTTGACAAATTACAAAATATCTTACAAAATATTCATTTTTCAATAATCTTACCCTAATACTTTTATGCACAGAATAATGAGATAAATTGACTGGCGTAAAGAAAATACACAATTGTTTAAAAAAAAAAATAAGTAAATAAATTTTCAATAAATTATAATTTTTTTTTTCGGAAAAAAGTCGGAACTCTAAAATGTTACGAAAAATATGAGTTTCATTAAAAAATGTTTTAGACAAAAGTTGTAGGGTTTTAAAAGGTCTATTTACTGGCATAATCCTATTGACTTTGAATAGAGTCATCAAGGTGACATTAAGGTGACCATAAATTTTATAAATTGCAAAAAAAATTATAATTTATTGAAAATTTATTTAATAACTCAACCTTAATAACTCAAAAAGTTTTTAATGAAAAAATACTTTATCATAGTGTTTTGGAAAGCTCTCGAGGTAAGCTACAAGAATATGCAAAAATATATAGGGTGTTCCATTTAAAAAAATTGAAGTGACCTTCACGTGACCTTCCAGTGACTCTTCAAGGTCAAAATGATATTGCCAGTAAATAGAACTTTTTAAACCCTACAACTTTTGTCTGAAACATTTTTTGATAAAACTTATATTTTTCGAAATATTCAAGGGTTTCGACCTTTTTATACACCCTGTATATTTGCAGCATAGTCATAATAATAAATAATACAACAATAATACAGGGTGTCCGTCGATTTTCGACCTTAATGAAATAAATAAGTAGATTGGCTCAAATTAAGAAGAAATGATCTATATTGTTTTGGGATTGTCGCAATAATTACGGAAAAATTAAATAAAGAAGATCGGCCAATCTGCGTGAGTAGAAGCGCGCGGCGATGAGAGTCGTCCCACTGTCCGATACTAGATACTAGTCGCGCGGCGAAGCGGTAGGCGGGTCGCTCTCTAAGGCATGATGGTGGTTTGCGATATATCGCAATACCGTGCCGAAAAATGACGCGTCCTTTTAGTGGCGAGAAAATGATGCGCTATTATTTCCACACCACCTTGCAGTAGATAGCATGGTGCGCTTTTTTTATAGTGGTTTCCCCCATAGGCCTACTCCACTCTCAATTTGAAAATTATTCAAAATGCCATTACTGTACGCTGAATACATCGCAAATGTAAAAAATTAAATGGTGACAGTACCTTTATAAAAATTGATCCGTAATTGAAAATCCTTCGATAAAATGTATTGCACACGTTGATAATGATACGATGATAAAATGCTTCACGAATCCTTTCTTCATCTCGTACACGAAAAAACCGGTTATCTCGATATTACGCACGATACCCAGTTTCACATAATTATTGCACAACACGTAAAATTGTAAGGCCACTTGGTTTTCGTGCACACCCGAGAAATGATTCCATGTAAATTGCAGCCGCACGATAAGTATTTTCTCCCGCTAGTTCGTATGTCACACAATCATATCCGTATATTCCTGCAGAGTATACCTCATTTTCACTGTTAATTTACTACGCAAACACAAGATTTTTATTAAAATGTCTTTCGACAAAATAAACATTTAATGTTTCCACCGACTTTTTTGGACTTAGTTTTCCAACAAATCTTAAAAAAGTTACCGAACACAATTTTAGATGAAGATGATATAGATAGATTTTCTATTTCAATTTGTATATGAATTTTTTTATATGTTTTATAATAATGATTAAATATGTATTAAAATTAATTATTGATCTTTCTATAATAATCTTTATTTAAAAAAAAAACTTTCTATATTTTAAACTGAAAAGTTGAGTCGTATAGGAGGATCCAACTTAAAGGAGTTGATTAAAAAAATAATGTATAGAATTCTATCAAATGAAGTCGGAATATTATACTCTTGGGAAGGTGCGAAAAAAAAAAGCATTCAAAGATTTAAGCATTGCTATTATTTTAGGTAAAAGTCATTAGTTAGATAGAAATAGTGAATAATTCCATAATTTAATTAAAAATTTCATGAAAATATGCATTATTTATTTTTTTATGATTTTCAGATATCGTTCATAAAAACTATAAATTTCAAACCAGCACTGAATTCGAGGCCCATGAATAAACCCCATAAAATGGCTTGTTAGAAATAAAGATCGATATATTAATGCACAAAAAAAGAACCAAGTTCAACCCAACACTCATGACGACGATATGTAGCCATTTGAATTGGTATGCTTATTGAACGTATGTATAATTTTTTAAATTCTTTTTTAAACAGACTGATAGTCTAGTCTCGACTTAGCAGTATTATTGCTCTTCTTCTGTGTATTGTTACATATAGAATACATATTTAAAATTATTTTAATATAATCTCATTTTTGCAATTTTTAATTATTAGATGAAACACTGTGAACTGCAAAATATAGTTATTTTTTTAGTTTGAATAATTTTTGTATTCAACAGATGTGCAGGAAATTAGTCATTATTAATTATCATTTATATTAATTATGATTAATCTAAAGCTTACAGTGTTTTTTAGTATTTATGTTCAATATTTCAAATAAAAAAGAATGAAAAAAGAATTTGAAGAAAACAGATACATTACATACAGATACATTCTAGATATATTCTAGATACATTCTAGAAAAAAAAGGTAAAGCAATCTATAACAATTATTAACAGTACTTATCCATTTCATGTTCAAAATTTAATGATTGAGAATAAAATTGATGAAACTAAAAGAATAAAATTGATGAATCATTATTCAAATAATAAAATTGATTATACTTCTGATATTGAGGATATTGATTCAAGTTATTTAGATATTGATAACTTCTTGATATTCGATGAACGATCCAATCATAGTTCTGATAACATAATTATAGATACAAGTTTGTGTTCGGATTATGTCGAAAATAGTGAGCAATTATCTTCAAAAATTGCTAAAAAACAACATTAGTTTATCTGTACTGAGAGAGCTGCTTACTATCTATACTTCTGCGCAAAAATCCTTCTTATTGTATCAATTACCAGCAGATCTTCGCACTCTTTGCCTAACAAATCATATGGTAAAAAATTGGGATCTGGTTTATTTCACTATTTCGCGATAGCTGAAACATTAAATTCTTTATGCTTTACACTTAATATAAATGTCTAGCACAGAATTTTCTCTTGCAATGATTTCTCTTGCAAATATTGATGAGCTATCTTTGAGTAAAAGTTCTGCAAGTTCATTTTGGCCTATTTTGTGTGTCGTCAAATCAATCGAAGCCCTTAAAAATAAAGTAGTTTTTTAGTAGCTCTCTATCATGGGAATGAAAAACCGAATCCCAATGATTTTTTATTTGATTTTGTTAATGAATGTTCAAAGTTAACAAATGGCATATTAATCAAGACAATTATATTAAAATTTAAAATTGAAATGTTAATCTGTGATACACCTGCAAAATCATTTATTCTATCACTTAAAAGTCATTTAGGCTCTTCTTGCACAAAGTGCAATCAAGAGGGAGAAATGATTAACAATGTTGCTTCGTTGAAATAGAAAATCTTGTAAAAAGAACAAATGATTCTTTCAGGAATAAACTTCATCCAGAACATCATGTTGGTGAAACTCTTTTCATTAATATTCCAGGCTTTAATATTATTGATAATGTGCCCTTGGATTATATGCATATTCTTTTGTTAGGCGGAACTAAAAGATTGCTATGCAGTAGACGCTATGAGTGGATATTTGGTAAATCTCCTTACAAATTATGCGCAAAGAATGTTACTGATATTAATAACTTACTTTTTAAGCTGAGAAAATATATTCCTTTTCAAGAAAGTCTCGATCTATAGTAGAATGCAAACGATATAAAGCAACTGAATTTGACTTGAGATTCTTTTTACTATATACAGGCCCAGTAGTCTTAAGGTAAGTATTGCCTCTTAAAATTTACAATAATTTTATTACACTCAGCTTGGAGAGCACTATTTTAATTAGTGATTATTATTCGAAGTATGAACATTTTATTTCTCATGCTCACGAGTTTGAAGCATGAAACATTTTATTATTAATTCCATTCAAATTTATGAGCCAGATTTTATTTCACATAATATACATAGTTTTTTGCACTTAAGCGATTGTGTAAGATTATTTGGTTCGCCAGATAACTTTAGTGCTTTTCTATTTGAAAATTTTATGCAAAAATAAAAAAAAAATGGTTTGTAAAACTTCCCAACCCTTGCAACAAATTGTTCATCGAATTGTTGAAGAGAATATTTTAAGACTAAGAATATTGTTAATAATTTGTCTATAGAATTGTTAATCGAACATTCTGATGGACCTTTAATAAATACTTGTAATTCTCCTCAATATAAAAAACTTAAAACTACTGACTATTGCATAAATATTAATAAAATTGCTGATCGATTTGTAGAGTTAAAAAATAAAACAGTAATTGAAATAAAAAATTTTGTTACCCGTGAAAATTCAGCAGTTTTTGTAGGATATAGGATTACACTTTACAAAATGATTTTTATTCCAAGCCATGTAATTCATCTTTCTTTGATATACAGTATATATAAAAAAAAATAATAATTTACTTGAAATGTGGGCTATTGATGACATAAATAAGAAATTAGTAGTTCTATCATTTAGAGGTTAATATGTTTCTTTCCCACTATTACACTTGTAATTAGAGTTAAAAATTATTCTAAAAATTAAAAAAAATTTAATTGTTAATGTAAATAATTAAATTTCATGTAATTTAATTAATTAAATTTCATAGTAAGAATTACATTTTAATTTGTAAATAAATTCAATTATATTGCAATCTCAAGCAGTATTTTAAATAAAATCTGAACGTTTTTCTCAATGTTTTTAATAAAGTAATGATAATGAATCTTTTTAATACAAAAAAACATGTAAAAAAACAAAACCTATATTTTTTAGTTTAACTTTTAATGTTTACAGATAGTTGTTATATTATTTATATATGTTTAAATATATATATATATATATATATATATATATTAAATGTTTATATATGTTTATATGAGATTTTATGAACACTTATAATTAAAGCGTTCTGCTCAAAAACTTGCCTCTTGTATTTATTATAAAAAATTAATTAAACATATATTTTGGTCAGAAGTTTTATAAAAATCAGAATCTTATATAATATCATATTCATGATTATATTTTCCTTCAAATACATTTTTGCAAAAAATTTCCAACGTTTATTAATAAAAGAGATGCTACTAATTTTTTCATTTGTAGGAATATATTGTTGTCTTCTATTCCATTATTATCGATATGTGCTGTATATATATATATATTGATCGACTGGGCGATAGCGATACCGCCGAAATATTAAGTGCGAAAATACGTAGCGCGGCGCGCGAGTCGACGAATTAATATTTTGTTTTCTTTTTCGTGAGTCTCTGCGTTCACTTTATTCTTCGCCTCACAGCCGCGTGCGAAGTATTACCGTTTATCATTGCTCTACCTTACATATAAGAAAGTGTGTTTTCAATTAAAAGTTACTTCATATCAAAAATCGCTCTGATTAATCTAATTACTTCCTGACATCATTTTACTTATATAATTTAATGTTGATTAGGCTAGTTTTAAAACAGATTGCCTGAATATTAATAAATACTATATAATAATAATATATATTATTCAGGCAGCAAATGCATGTCATTTGACATCAAAATAATGTCACTTGACATTAAAACCACGTCATTTGAAGTCAAAATGATGTATGCTTGCTATTTGAGATATTAATAGCGTATAAGTAAAATAAAATAAAATAATTATCATTTTTTGTTTTTGAAAACATTACTTTTTCCATATGATAAACACTAATTTTGATTTTTATACAATTACTGTTTTCCATATATATCCATATAATTTTTGTTTTTTTAATTGGCAAGATTATTTTCGTTTATATGTGGAATTGAAGTTTGTAAAAAATACTAAAATTAAATATTTATAAAATTTTTGTAATCATTTGGCTTATTTATAAAATATTAGTTAAAGCTCCTAATGCCTCATTGCAGCCATATTGAAATATGACGTTAAAACAAGAAATTATATAAACATTTTTTGGCAAATTATATCGAAATAAATAAGATTTCTTGAATGCAATCGATAATATCGATTAGAGTGAAATCCGCAGAATACTTTTTTTGATTAAATCTGTAAATCATGCTCAATTGTCATAAAGTCCATATTCACTGAAAATATAGGACATATGTAAATGAGTTACACATGTATTTATTAACAAAAAAGGAAGTTCGGCAGATTTTATTAATTCATATTATTAAACACGAGTAATGACATTCAAAAAAACTTATTTATTTTGATACATTACGCGAGAAAAAAAACTCTTGTCATTTCTTGTTGCTTTTGACATTATTAATTTAATATGTGAAGGATCGATAAACAAAGTTAATTTAATCGATAAACAAAGTTAATTTAACAAAGTTTATTTTAATTTTTTTATTGGATATTATATGTATTAATTATTAAGTATTAAATATTAGTATTAGTGTTATACAAATATTTTAATCGATTTAATATTTTTTCAAATAGATAAAGTATTTTTTTTTGAACAAGCTTATTATTTTTTAATTTAGCATGCTTTCATTTTTTTAAATTTCTTTCTTATGAAATGTTTTGACCAAAGAAATAATGTCATGTTCAAAATAGTTAGCCTCAAAGTTTAACTTCAATGTAGTAAATGTAATATATTAAAAATAAGTGTACGAGGTGTGTTCAAAAAATAAGGTGACTTTTCAAATTTCGCGGATTAGGTACGTTCGATTTTTAATTTTTTTTTTCTTATGTTGATACACTCGTCCCGAATATATGTTCACAGTTTCAGCAATATAGCATTTTTTGTTTGTATGTGAGAGACATAAAGGTTAGAACTGTTTTGCGTGTTCGGCGATCTATTGCTGTCGAAAAAATGGATCAAAGAATTTGCATTTGTCCAAAACCAACACTATAATCATGCCTCAACCACCATATTCACCGGACTTGGCCCCCTGCGACTTCTTTCTGTTCCCAAAATTCAAACGACCCATAAAAGGACAGAGGTTTGCCACGATTGAGGAAATAAAGACATCGCCGAACACGCAAAACAGTTCTAACCTTTATGTCTCTCACATACAAACAAAAAATGCTATATTGCTGAAACTATGAACATATGTTCGGGACGAGTGTACCAACATAAGAAAAAAAAAATCGAACGTACCTAACCCGCGAAATTTGAAAAGTCACCTTATTTTTTGAACACACCTCGTATATACACATATGTTCGTAAATACGTATATTTTATTGCGTAAACCTTTAATTCTTCCTCACCTATTTCAATGTACAGAATGCATATACAAAAGTATTTATGTCTCTAGAAGCAAAAGTATATAGATGTACAAGGTATTTTCATAATTAAATTTATAGTGTATATTCATGTATGTGGTTATGCCATATTTTATGTATGTATAGTGATCGACAAACGATATACATTGGATATCTTCAAAATGTAAAAGTATAACGCACATCAATATAGATATATGTCGTGTATATATGTATATACAATAGTATATATATATATACAATAGTATATATATAGGGTGTCCCTGAGCATGAGCTCACGCACTTGTGAGGAAGAAGAGTGCAGTAAATTAAATAAAGAAATCCTGTTCCATGTAATGATTTTTGTAATAATAATCGAAATATTAATTATTAAAATCGGACGAATAAGAGAAGCGCTAGACTGCTCAAGCTATAGCATGGTCCACCGTGTCAGATATTGCCTGCCGGCGCGAAACGCGAGGAAGAACAATGCGCCGTTATTCGTGGTTACCGCCATCGCCATCTTTACGTTTCGCGTTATGGAATAGGATTTCTTTATTTAATTTACTGCGCCCTACCTTCTCACAAATGCGTTAGCTCATGCTCAGAGACACCTTGTATATATATATTGTGACGTGACGCTTTTGAGCTCCGTCACAGCTATCCCACCGAGGGGATAAAGCGTGCGCGGGGTCGTTTCTTGCGTCTGCGGGGGAGGCTTTAATAATCCGATAGGACCTATTTTTAGTTATAGAGTTAAGATACTTAGATAGAGTGCGGCGATCTGGGCGAGCGTGCAATACCGAAACTTGTATTCCGAGAAGATACCGCAGAAGATTCCGAGAAAGATACCGCCAAAAAAGAGGATACGAAGAGTGAACACAGGCCTCCGCTAACTAAGGTCACGTATCAAGATCCCGCGCCGCCGTGAGTCGAGTATCAGCCGAAAATTAATCCCACCTATTTTCAAAATAACGTCGGCGGGGAATCCGGACGGCAAAACGACGGATAATCGCCCAGGCTGCAGACTGGGAGAAGAAATACCGTGGACGGACGAGGCCTGGCCAGCCTGTCGCGTTCACGTGGACGAGAAGTCCCGACCGAAAGTTACCGTCATTCAACGGATTCCACATCCCTGCAAAGGAACAACCCGCCGTCCAGCATCCCGAATTTTGAAGGGGTGGAGATATCGACCCCTTCTATGAAAGATCGACAGGATGCGCGGAAAATCGGCGCGGGACTTGAGGGCCTAGCGGAGCCAGTAATTTCGAGTCACTGTTCGATGACCCTTGAGACAGTGCAGACCAAGGAAATTCGCCGAGATCTACCGAGGACTCTGCCGCAGCCGCCGATTCAGTGTAAGCCGCCGCCCAGGTAGCCGTACGATTCTTTCCCAGAAGCAGCTGGTGTCGAACTTTGCTAGATACCGTTGCAGGGCGACGGTTTTCGCATTGTCGATTTATCGGGTAAGCCGGTGTGCTTTTCGCGTGTGTCGTTGCCGGACGCCAGCTGATACCGGGAGTCGCGGATTCGTCCCTCTCGGGGGAGTTCACACCGACAGTCGTCTTATCGTCTCGTTTCGTATACCGTATCGTACCGTCTCGTACCGTTTTCGTTCCGTCTACCGTTCCGTCTACGTAATACCGTTACGTCTCGTATCGAATTTTGGATCGTGCGTGGTGACGAAAGTTAGACATTTCCGTATCGCGTTTTAGTTACCGGGATTTGCGTGAGAGCATTCTTTGCGAGCAAGAGATACCGTATACGCGAAATCTGCTCTGCAAGAATTGCATAGATCGCGAAATCTCCGTTGAATTTTGTGACCGTTAAAGTTCGTTTGTGATATCTCGTTTGAGAGTCAAGGTTGTTGTTGTTGAGCGCGAAAGGTCGTGAAGATACCGTTAAAGATTGTGAGACAATATCAGTGCTCATGTACTTGAAATTACCGTTAATAATAATCTTTGTTATATTCTCGAATTTATTGCCGTAACGTATCGCCGACTTTTATGAGAATTTCCGTTCGATTTATATCGAAATATCGCGAGAGGCTCGTGCCTATAAATGTATTATATATTACTCGCTTAGTATATTCTGTCGATATCAATTATTTTCCCGTGATCTATACCGCTAATTACCGCTAATTATTTGAGAAAGTAACTCGATTTGTATTGAGATATTTAGTGAGGCTCGCGCCTCCGAGTGCGTTCCGAAATCTGCCGTGTACTCTACGCCGAGTGTTACCGTTTATTCCGTCACTTATTGTCAGTAGATTTTACTTATCGTGGTCGTGAAGATTTATATCCGTTTCCGTCGTCTTATCATTGTACTATTCTCGCGTGTATTATATCGATCGTTTCCGTTACAAATATATCTGACCTTCGTGTCATACGTTATAAATTGTATATCGTTCTTTCCTTTTGAATTTATATATATTACCGTTTCTCATTTATATACCGAGGTTTATCTGTTCTTTCTTTGTTCATTATCGTTCATCGAATCTGGTCTATTTCCTTTCTTTTTTTATTATTATCTTTGTTACCTTTTTCACTCTGTATTATAATTGTTCAATATATTCTAATTAATTATAAGATAAATTGAGTGTCGATTATTTCTCTCCCGGAAGTCCTCTCGCGTTCTCTCTCGTTCACAACGAACCCTGCCCCTCTGCCATATACTGAGCTCTGGGTTACCGAAAATCTCGTGTCGTTATCCGGGAGACCGCCTATCCTGGCGCGGAAGACCGCGCCTGGCGCCAAATTTGCACTTGATCCCGTTCTCGAGGTGGGACGGGAAGATATATATATAATATACCGTGATATTAACCGCAATTCCTGAGATACGCTTAAGCAACATTATTAACAATTTCGTATCGGCCAAATTTGACGTACATCCCCAAGATCGGCGTTCTCGAGGTGAGCAAACGGGCGTGGCAGTAATAAGCTCAGTAATATACAAGCGACTGTTATCGATGAGTCGGCAAAAAAAGACAAATCAACATCTCAAAAGACAAGGAATGACTGGTCATTCCTTGTCTTCTGAGATGTTGATTTGTCTCTGTTTGTCTCCTCGGGCTGTCAAAATGATAAGATACTGAGACATTTATTACTTTAGACAGCTCTTTCTGTAATTGGCTTCGATATAAATTCTTTTTGTTATTTATTATTATGTTTCATCACATCATCACATTTGCGCTGAAGATGACCCAAAAATAGAGTCGAAACGTTCGCCATTCTTTCTTCGTAATATATTTCATGCTTATTTGTTTGCATAATAAATTATTGTGTCATAGGATCGACACTTGATTCGTATTGCTATTATCACTGAATTTTTTTTATTTTTATACTTCGAGTATTATATTTTTTATTATTTTTATATACACACACACACACACATACACACATATACATATATATATATATATATATTTAATATATATACAATATATATATATATATATACAGGGCTTTCGAAAAGTAACGGACCCCCCCTATCCCCAGAATCTATGTATCATAGAGCAAAATGACCCGAACAAAAGTTTTATGGTTCATAAAGTTCTGTTTTTTTGTGACCTCAAATTTGACCTTGATCTTGACCTTGAAGGTTTTTTGAAGGTTAATTTGCGTTTCTTAAATGGGAATTGCTATTTTTGACCCCGGATTTGGAAAGAGCGGGAAATTTTACGTTCAGACATGTAATCTTGTGATAAAAATGACATCCAAATCCTACTTTTATCCTACTTTTAGCGCTATGCAGGAACAACGACGTGGACGTAGTAGAATTCTGTTCCCTTTGGTTAACGTGAGTCCCCTCGCCTCTCACGAATCGGGATGCTTGGTTAACGTCAGTCCCCTCGCCTCTCACGAATCGGGGTGCTTGATTAACGTGAGTCCTCTCGCCTCTCACGAATCGGAGTGCTTGATTAACGTGAGTCCTCTCGCCTCTCACGAATCGGGGTGCTTGATTAACGTGAGTCCCCTCGCCTCTCACGATTTGGGGTGCTTCTCGCGACTCATTATTTAGATTGATTGAAACATCTTACAACAAATGTTCGAATTGTTGCCCTTGAACTGCTTGGCAATGTGCTAATCTATGATAAAACCCTGAAACCGAATTCCTGTAAGTTTCCTCTGGTATGGCGTCTATTTCACGGGTTATCCTATTGCGCAAATCATCTAAATCTTCAGGCTTCGTAGTGACTTTCCCTTTTAAGTATTCTCAAAAGAAATAATCTAGAGGATTCAGGTCTGGAGATCTAGCTGGCCATTCAATGGCACCCCTACGCCCGATCCATCTGTCAGGAAATGTTTCGTCCAAATATCGATGAACGTTAACTCCATAATGTGGAGGAGCCCCATCCTGTTGAAAGTAAATGTCATCAAAATTACCATCTGCTAAATTCCGTATGGCTGGTATAATTTATTCTCGAAGCATGTTTTCATACATCTGAGCTGTTAAATTGCCCTCGATGAAAAATGGCCCAACTGGTCTACCGTTGAAAATACCAGCCCACACATTAACTTTTTGCGGATGTTGGGTGTGAGCTTCTCTCATCCAATGAGGATTATCATCACTCCAATATCTGCTATTTTGTCTATTTACTTGTCCATTTAACTGAAATGTGGCCTCATCGGAGAAGATAATGTTGTTGAGGAGTAAAGGATCATCGTTAATCATCTGCATCATAATTTCACAAAAACTCCACTCGTCTGTCAAAGTCATCTTCAGATAGTTCCTGAACCAAACGGATTTTATATGGATGCCATTTGTTGAGCCTTAGAATTTTATGTACAGATCCAACCCCAATTTCATGCTCTTGTGAAACGCGAGGTATGGAATAATGAGGATCTTCGACGAATGACTGTAAGACACTTAACATTTTTTCATCATTCGTTGCTGACTTAGATCTACCAAGTTTTTCACGATCTTTAATACTACCAGTTTCCTGAAAACGTTGAATTGTACGTACAACAGTACTTTTGGAGATAGGATTTTCCTCTACTCTGAAAGTTTCATTAAATAGTCGCAATACCTGCTTATACCCTCTTTGCAGATCACCCCCCCTCGCATCATTAACAGAGATATTCGTTCTCGTTCAGTGAGGTGTGCCATGTTTGAGTTAATTACCTATTTGAACTCAGAAAATGAACGTATAAGTGAACAGAGAAGTTATGCTCAGTTTCAATAGTTAACTAAATAATTGCGACAATTCAATCAATCATTAAAAAACCCTCGAGATATCATGTAAGATATGGGTGAATACCTAGTACATTACGATACAAGTGCGGAGGAATTAGAAATCGCCCAATCTCGGAAGTTGGACGCACGAGTCAAAGACAGTAGGTAATTAACTCAAACATGGCACACAGGCCATAAAGGACAACAGATTTGACCTTGACAGGTATTGCGACTATTTAATGAAACTTTCAGAATAGAGGAAAATCCTATCTCCAAAAGTACTGTTGTACGTACAATTCAACGTTTTCAGGAAACTGGTAGTGTTAAAGATCGTGAAAAACCTGGTAGATCTAAGTCAGCAACGAATGATAAAAAAATGTTAAGTGTCTTACAGTCATTCATCGAAGATCCTCATTATTCCATACGTGAGGGGAGAGGGAACTCACGTTAACCAAACACCCCAAAGGGAACAGAATTCTACTACGTCCACGTCGTTGTTCCTGGATAGCGCTAAAAGTAGGATAAACGTAGGATTTGGATGTCATTTTTACCATCACAAGATTACATATCTGAACGTAAAATTTGCCGCTCTTTCCAAATCCGGGGTCAAAAATAGCAATTCCCATTTAAAAAACGCAAATTAACCTTCAAAAAACCTTCAAGGTCAAGATCAAGGTCAAATTTGAGGTTACAAAAAAACAGAACTTTATGAACCATAAAACTTTTGTTCGGGTCATTTTGCCCTGATACATAGATTCTGAGATAGGGGGGGGGTCCGTTACTTTTCGAAAGCCCTGTATATATACGATATGCGTACAATATATATACAATATATATTGATACAATACAATATATATACAATATATATACAATATATATACAATATATATTGATATATACTCGTATATAACTATATATTATATATATATATATATATATTATATATATTATATATATTATATATATATATATATATATACAGATAATCTACAAAGGGGCACATGCGTATACAGTTCCACCTAGATGTGGCCATCCCCTTTTATCTTTTAAACTAAAATTAAATGATTTGAACTGAACTTTATTGTAAATACAGTGTTTAATTACAAAATTTATCTGTATTAAAGAATGGAGAGATATGCATAATTTTTTTATAATAATGTAGATATTTTGATATGATAAAAGTTGTAGCGCTGTTTGAAATGAATATAACGATGTATGATTTAATGTAAATATTTTACAATATAAATATTTTACAAAATATTATACGAGATATTTCCGGCTTAAAATATCGTCCACCATTTCATTTTCGGCCCTGCGATATAGCCAACTTTTGACTCGTGCATTAGAGGTTGACGTATGTCATGTTGTCATTTAGGCCCGTATTTATAGTCGTTCCTCGAGTCTCGTCTCAAGAACGTATCAAATGAGATACTCAGATTGGAGTTTTGTGTCTTGAGATACGAACGGTTCAATAGTTACATTTTGATTAAAGATCACTTGAGATTGTATTTAATTGAAAAATGGAATAATTACTCATATGAAATTCGTCTTGAGATTTAAAATATTGATGAAAACAGCGATACGCGCTTGTTTGAGTAACCTTTTTTTAAATAAGTGTCATAAGTGAGTACAAAAGTGACAGAATGTCATCGATACAAAAAAAGAAAAATTTTACATCTTTTGAAAAAAAGTTTTTACTTGAATGCATGGTCAAGTACAAACATGTTATTGAAAATAAAGAAACGAATGGCAGTTCCATTAAAGCAAAGCAAGAAGTATGGCTCAAGATTGCATCTGCTTTCAATGCTAGCACTCATATTAATGAAAATTATTATATATAATTATTATATATAATAGGTAATTATTATATATAATAATTTATATAATTGTATATAATAATAATAATATAATAATATAATAATATAATAATAATATAATTTATGTAATTATATATAATAATTATTATAAATAATTTACATTATTATATATAATTTATGTATTACATTATTATTTGAGTAATTAATTTTTTACATATAGGCTGCAGACAAACAGTTGCAAAGATTATGGGCAAATTTAAAACAACGCCAATGAAGCGAACTAGCCAAAGAAAGGCAACATAGAATTGCCACGGGTGGTGGAGAAGCTATTGGAGATGTAGAAATAGATCCCTTAATAGAAATTATAAACCCGCATTTAATTATGGAAATTCCAATAATTCCAATAAATTCAATTAATGATTCCGACAATATCCACCAAACTGATGAATGTAAGAGATTATTGTATATTATTATTATTTATCTTTAATAATAATAATAATAATAATAATAATTATTATTATTATTATTATTATTATATATTATTATTCTTATTGTTATATTTATTTATATTTATTATTTATTTATTATAATATTTATTATTATTTATTAATAATTTATTATGTTTATTAATAATTATTATATTACAGTTAATGAATCAATTACTTTATCCGATAATATAAACGATACTCTCAATTTTGATTGAAGAGTCTGAAAATAAAAGTATTACAATTAAATTATTTAATATTAATAAATATTAGAGATTTTATATTAATAAATTTTAGATATTTTTATAATAATAATGTATTATTTATTTTATATATATATATATATATATAATGTACATAATATGTTATTATTACAATATATAAATTTTCTTTATTATTAATATCTATTTGTTTTTTTTACAACAAATAATTGTTAGATATAGAATTAACAAAGAAAAATAAAATAGACGTAACACCAATAAAAGAACATAAAATAGACATATCACCTGCAAAAACTATTGCACGACGTTGTCCATTTTCAATACACAAACGTAAGATGCTGTACGAAGACAAGAAAAGTACAATTATAGAAAAGGAAGCAGAAGAGAGATTGAAATTAATAAAATTAGACAAGCAGTTACGAGAAGAACAAATTCGAACGGAAAGAGAAAAGCCGAGAGATACCAAAATACGAGCAGATATAGCGGAATTAGAATTAGAAGTTTTGAAAAAAAAGTTAAAAATCTTATCTTATGTTATTATATCAATTATATTATTATTATTATATTATTACAATGTTATAAATTATATTATTATATTATTACAATATTATAAATTATAATTAATATTATTACATGTTACATATAATAAACAGACAATTTTAATTTTATGAACTATATAAGCAATTATATTTTAAAAATATTATGTATTCACATTTAAAAGTTTTTTAAAAAACGAGAATAGTATAAAATAAACATGTGGATTATATATATATAATAGATTAAATTAAGTAAAATGTGTCTCAATTAATGCTTGACGGACAGCCATACCTTCTCCAGGTGGTGGTATTGAATCTATTGGTATGGGCAATTCAAGAGGAATATTATTATCAATTATTAAAGCGTCTTTAATTATGAGAGCAATATTATGTAAAACCGCGCAAGCAACTATTATGTTGCATACTGTTTCCGATTTGTTTCCCATTCCTCGATTTAAACATGGAAATCTTCTTTTCCAAATTCCAAACATGCGCTCTACAACATTGCGAGCTTTAACATGAGCACGATTATATCGTATTTCTGGAGCTGTCTGAGGATTCAATATGGGGGTATAAAGATAGAAGACTGGGATATCCATTATCACCTTCTAATTCTCTTTGCATATATTTCATATTTACACGAGACATATTAAATATTCGGCTGTACTACCAGCCCATCGGGATACGATATCTAAAAATTCTCCTTGAGGTCCAGCTACTGCTTGTACATTTATCGAAAAAAACGATTTTCTACTTCGGAAAGGTTCATGAAATTGTTGGCTTGCTATATTAACAATTTTGATATGTGTACAATCAACGGATCCATCAATTCTTGATATTCCATTCCAGCCTTCTTGTCTGCCCAATTCTTGATACATTTGCCAATTTCTTTCAAATTTCAAATTTCTTCACGTGTACTTGGAAATTTAATGAAAGTCCGTTGCATGCCGCAATAAGATTTGATATTTTACGAACAATATTCGAAGCGCTAGCTTGAGAAATTTCTTCTAAATCACCGCATACTATCTATAGAAATATAAATTCATATACTATATATGTAAGAATATATAAACAGCATTTAAATTTTTCAATACAGAAATATCTTTTTTTTTCAAAAATCAGTTTAGCTAACTTGGAAGGATGCTGTAGCATAAAATCGAAGGCTTAAAAGAAGCTGTTTAATTGGTGATATTAGAAGACCTCTTCTTGATGGTTTGCGAAGAAGCTCTTCAATTCGAGGGAGAATATAATACATTACAGATTCTTTTCGAAATCTGTATCTTTTAATAAATTCCTCTTCAGACCACCATTCGAAGGGATTTCGTGCATCTCTAATATAACGTTTTGGTAAATGTTCGCGTAATTCCTCATGTATATCATATTGATTATGATTTTCATAAATAGCATATTGTTCATAATTTTCAATCCAATTCATTTTAATTAATCTGTACATTGTTAAAAATTTTGTAATAAAAATATTTTCACTATTAAGTGCTTTTTTACTATGAAGTAAAAATATTATTTATATTACTTATATTAATCATATATTAATTATTTATATTATATTATTTATTTTATTTATATATTTATTTATTTATTATATTACTTTTTTATTAGATACACTTATATATTATTAAACTGCAATATAAACGTACTTCTATGAATCAATTGATGATTAATTCTGTGTAAATTATTTTATAAATTCTGTCAACTTTTCCTCAAGTCACCTTCGAACCACACTTGAGTGATACGCAATTTCTCACGACTTAAATCTTAGCTGATACGAAATCTCAAGACTATTAATATGTACACGTATGATCTTTTCTCAAGTATCGATTATTGAAATGCAATGAACATAGCTCAAGCTGCATCTCAAGATAAATTTTCTCTGAGTATTTCTATTGAATCGAGATTATAAATGAATATCATATCGATTCTTAAGATTCATTTATTAAACCGTATCACATCTCAAGATTAGTTTTAGCTGAGTTTCTCAGCAGAATCACGACTATGAATACGGGCCTTAATCATGATACTCAGCCAGAAGTTGGCTATATCGCAGGGCCGAAAATGAAATGATGGACGTCGTCCGCGATATTTCAAGCCGGAAAATCTCATATAATATATAAAATATTTATATTAAATCATACATCGTTATATTCGATTCAAACAGCGCTACAACTTTCATCATATCAAAATATCTACATTATTATAAAAAAATTATGCATATTTCTCCGTTCTTCAATAAAGATAAATTTTGTAATTAATCACTATACTCACAATAAAATTAAGTTCAAGCCATTTAATTTCATATACATTTGTTATGGTCTATCTCTTTTAGTTTAAAAGATAAAAGGGAGTGATCACTTCTAGGTGAGACACGCTGTATATATACATGGGCATATATATGTATGTACATATATATATATATATATATATATATATATGTGTGTGTGTGTACGTATGTATACAGGATGATTCAAAATAACCCCTGTGTCCCTGAAATGACAGATTATTGAGTCAATTCTAAGACGATTTTTCATTTTGCAAAATTTCGTCCAAAGCTTAGTTTTCGAATTATTAAAGAAAGTAGTTAACGCATGACGAGTCGGGTACAAGAGGCAGGCAGGGGCGACGCGATTCATCATCAGAAGCGGGCGCTTACGCGGGGCGCCTGCTGCGATCAGCTGGTCGTTGCACATACAGACACACATGCGAACATACATTCTCTGTCTGTCTGTCTGTCTGCATAAAATGCATTTTCCCCTCTCGTAAAAAAAAAAATTACAGGTGAGTGAACGAATGAGAGAGAGAGAGAGAGAGAGAGAGAGAGAGAGAGAGAGAGACAGAGACAGACAGACAGAAATATATGTTCCTTAAATTAACGTTATTTCTTACGTTCTGACGTAATTCTAAGACATTTTCTTCTTTATCAAAATTTTATTTAAAACATAATTTTATGTTATAAGATAAAATAATTAGCGACATGCGGTGATAATCATCCGTCGGGTGGTCAGCTGCGCCCGCGCTCGCGGCCGCTCTTGCCTGCCTTCTGTACCCGACGCATGATTTACTACCTATTTTTGCTCATAATTCAAAAACTACGTTTCAAATCAAATTTTGGTAAAGGAAAAATTGTCTTAAAATGGTGTCAGGAATACATCATTTTACAGACGGAAGGTTGTTCGGGATCGGCCTGTATATACAAACTATATATATAAGTAATCTATAAACGAGGCACATGCATAGATATGTATACGTAACTATAGATATACAGTGCACAAACAAATCGTTGAATTTATATATAAATAGAATATCCAATGTACGTTGTTTGTAGATCACCGCATATACATAGAATAAGTTATATCTATAGACGTATATGGAATGCACATACATAGGACATGCAATATTCAATGTATGAAGGATATCTGCTGTATGCACTTCTTTGTATGTACACAAACATATGTAGAATGTTCTACAAATATACACATGTATATTATTGTATGTATGTATATGTATTACCTGTATATACAGTGCACATACAACGTATTGCATTTGCACATACCTATGATATCCAATGTATGTCGCTTGTGTATCATTGTATGTATATAGAATATGACATATCCACTGATGTACATTGTATATATACATTAATCATATCAAATCAAAATATTTCAAGATATCAAAATATTTTCTAGTTACAAGTAGATTAGCTGAAATAATTAACTATTATTGTCGAAGTTATGTTGTTATTGCATTCAAGAATTTATCATTGATTTAGATATAGACCATTTCAAAATAAGTTTTGTGACATGCAAAATTTGAAAATTTGTTTAAGGTATTTATCGTATAAACAATAATGACTTTCCGAAAAATAATTTTATAATTTTGAAAAATTGAGAAAAATCATTTGAAAATGATTGAATATTGACAATCTGTTCTGTGGACTTATAATAAAACTTGATAAAATTAAAGTTTTTTTAGATAAAAATTTTATTTCATAAACAAATATTTATCTTGTTAAAAATAAATTTAATGTATTAAACTATTTATTTTATTTACAAGATATTAATTCTTTTTTCAGTAAACATTGCTTAAAATAATGGACCAACAATGGAATTTTCCAAAGTACTGTCCAGCATTTTACTTTTCGCTGTGTATTATTATTTTACGTTAAATTTTGATTTTTAAAAAGTACATGACGTTATCAGTCCATAACCGATACCAGATTTCGGTAATTTTAAAGATCTTATCCTTATAAAAAAAGCATCAGTGAATGTTTACTAAAAATATATATAATGACTACACAAATGGACTTATAATTAGAAAATTCATTAGCAGAACATCCATTTTTATTGTAAAAGATCCAAATTTAATTAAGGATTCTTATTAAAGCTTTTAACAAATTTGATAGAAAATTTCCTTTTCATGAAAAGGTTCGAACGTATATTTTAAACTATATCATAACATTTAAATTATATAAAAATTTTTCAATATTATGATACATTTTTTGTTTCTCATGTGATAAAGATTATTGACAATGACAGGATTTGTTTCCAATAGTCTTGAATAAGTGGTAAATATGTTGATGAAGGTAGCCCGCTACGATTACCTTGATCTTGACATATGTTGTCACTGCCCTGAGTAATATCCAATAGGTTTTAGCCATCGCTTGTTGTTTATTAAAAAGTTATTAACAAAAGAATTTTAATGCTTTTTATCTCCGAAAATATTGATTTGAGAAAAAAAATTTTAAGTTTTTTTTGTAAAAACTGTTGTCAAGGTGGATGTAACATTAACAAATAAGCCGATTAGATTTATATAAAGCGGCATGCTTTATTTAAATTTAATCGGAAACGAGAAAGAATGTTCTATTTAATGCATTTAATTTGAAATTACATGTTTTCTTTCGTCTCTTCCGTCCAGAAACAATTTTATAATAATGTTTAGTACAATGAAACAAAATTGTATCATTTGTATATTTGATATTAAGAATCGCTTTACATCGTGGGCATTCAACTGTTCATCTAATCACATTTTTTTCACAAAGATAAGAAATTCCTCGTAATTATTAGTTAAATGCAGAAACTCATGAAGTCTCATATTCCCGTATTAAGAGTTCTGCAAATATACAAGAAGAAATACAAGGAGTATTTCTACAGCTTAAGTCGGTATTATTGTTATGTTTACACATTTCGGAGCATAAGTATATTTTACGTGGAAAATACTTTCGAACTGTGTTTTCATACTATAATTCTATATATACGGTGTCAATAAAATCTATATTCTCTTTCTAACTTTTTTACTAATAACTTTTTAACGAACAGCGAACAATGGCTAAAACCTTTTGGATATTACTCAGGGCAGTGACCTTGACAACATATGTCAAGGTCAAGGTAATCAAGGCGGACTTCCCTTCATCGACATATTTACCCAATTAGATCCGCTATCATAACATCTTTAATCTAAAAGATGGCGATTTTTAAGGAGAGAGAGAACAAGACTATCTCCCATGATAAAGAAAAGGAGAAGGAATAAATTTTACTCGGATTATAAAATTAAGAAATGATTTACTTTCTTTTGTATGCTCGTATTAATATGAACAAAAAAGGTCAAGAAGAGAAAAAAAAAATTAACTATATCGACATCGATTGCCTATAATCCATCGATGATTGAATCGACGGAAGATTTCAAAACTAAACTCTTTTAAGTATTTTTTTTTATTATTTAAGTATTTCTTATTATTATTATTACTATAACATCCCGGTTTTACATCTGGTTAATTTAAAGAAGATGTTTTCGTTATTGCAGTGCATTGATCAACTTGAATGATACATAGAAAATCTAACGAGCAAAAGCGAGTCTATAGAATGTCGTGAATTAACGAAAAAATATACGACAATGTAATAGATATTTGCTTTTTAGGTGGAAAAATTCATGAATTTGTTTGTCATATCAAAGATTCATCGCATATTAATTGTTAAATGGATAGATACCACAATTTTTAAATTTTAAATTTTTATTTTTAGTAAAGCTGCGAAAAAATTATTTATAATAAAAAAATATTACATTTTAGAATTGACCGATATAGTTGCTCAGCATATCACATTTTAGAATAGATCGAGAATTCTAATTTCATAATTGCTTAAGCAACTTAATTCGAATTTTTGCTGCCGGCTTTGAAACTTCGTCAACGACTATGAGTAATGCCCTTTGAGAATTAGGAATATATTAGAAAATGCAAGATAAGCTGCGTAAGGAAATTGATGAAGATAAGATAAAATGAGAATTTTATATATGAGAACATAAAAAAATTATTTAGATAAAATTTTTAAAGATACATCAATTAAAGAAAAAATTTAATAAAAGGAAGAAATGTTTTGTCTATTGATTTATATGACATTATAATATATTCTCTGTTGCTAACTTTTAATATAAATAAGAAATTTATAATTTTTATAACTTTTATATTTCATATTTTCTTTGTCCGTAATATGTACAGAAATTTTACAAAAATATCTGATGACACAGCTTGCAAGAAAATTGATATCAAATTGTTATACTTTTGATAGTACCAAAGTTAGTATACTAAAAGACAAAGATATGGATTCTCGTTTACGAGATTCATCGAGAATCCGAATATTTATTTGGAGCCGGATGTTTTTGATCCAGAGAGATTTATTGATGAAAATATACAAACCAGATATTTGATGATATATTTACCTTTCAGTGATGGACCAAGAAATTGCATCGGTAACATTATTTATAAATATGTCTTTCAAGTTTTATTTTCCTGTTGGTTGAAAATTTCAATATTTGAAAGACTTCAATGCTTTTTTATAATAATTATTTTTATATTTATTTTATAATATTTATTTTTATTTGTCAGGTTCTTGCTTTGCTATTCAAAAAACAAAACTTGGATTTATAAAGATACTGCGAAATTATAAAATTAAAACTTGAAAAAACTCAAATATCTTATGCTAAACAATCTTAAGATGATATTAACATCAATAAATGGAATTTAAAAATAATATAATCGATTAAACGGCCAATTAAAATTAATCGGTCTTGTAAGCTCGGTCTCTTGTCAAATAGCATGCGTGAAAAAAGTGGAAAAAAATATAAATTAAAATAATTTTTCAATTACGTCAGCGTATATAACATTATATATAATATATATTAAAATATGATATCAAATATATAATTTTAATAATTCATTTTAATTCTAAATTTATGTTGTTGTATGATAGCAATATATTTTTTGACATGTATGATTGCAATATATTTTCTACTTCACTGACAATGACATGTTCTAGGCATATAAAAATAGTGAAAATAAAAAACACTGGACTGTTTATAATTTATTTTCATAATATTCAATATATTCAATATATAATTCAATATATATTTAACATTAATTTATATGAACATTATTTTTTCAATAACCAATTGTTACCTATTCTTATAATCTAAGAAATAAGGTGTATAGTCTAAAAGATACGATAAAATGTTTCAAACAAAAGTTGTATGGTTTCAAGGGGGACATAAAATGGTGTCATAGTTTGACCTTGAAGAGTTATCTGAAGGTCATGTGAAGTTCACATCCAACTTTTTAAATGGGACACCCTATATGCTTTTGCATATTCTTGTAGCTCATCTCAAAAGCTTTTCAAAACACTAATTAAGTTAGTTTTCATTAAGTACTTTCCGAGTTATGAGACTTGAAATCATTTTTTAATTTTACATAAACCGTAAAATATCTTGTAAATTCATTTTCAATTATCTTACCTTAATACTTTTATGTACAAAATAATGAAAGGATTCAATTGGTGTAAAGAAAACACATAACTGTTTCGAAAAAAAATCTAATTGTTTGTAACATACGAATTTCCGTAGTCGGATATCGCGTGATATCGTTTAATTTGCGGATAGCCATCAGACCAGGTGAGTAACGAGACGAGTAAATTTGTAAAAAAAAATAAATCTGTTTATTTTATCTGTGTGTATGTATACAAGTGCGGTTGTGTGTGTGTGAGTGTGTAATATTATAATATGTGTGTGTGTGTGTGTGTGTGTGTGTGTGTGTGTGTGTGTGTGTGTGTGTGTGAGAGAGAGAGAGAGAAAAGAAACAAAGTATTGTATGTGTGTGCGAGACATGTAACGCCGTGTACGTGTACGCGTTAAAGGCGATAGTTCGATCTACACGCGTTAAGACTATAGCACACAAATTCCATAGCCGTAACATTAAGACATATCATAAGAATTTAGTCAATAGGAGCATAGCATAACATGTCAGCCCATAGCAATGGATCCGTAAGCTGAAATTATAACTGTAAGCATAAGAGTAAAATTCGACTAATCAGTAGTCATTTTTAGATAAACGAAAAGAAACAAATTTTAAAAGTTTTAAGATACGGTTTTTCTATATACAATTATGTGGTACAAAAAAAACATGCGATATAACCTAATTGTTTAATTTGATTTATATGGTTTATATGATTAATATTTAGATAAGTGGCTAAAGCTTATTAAAATAAAAATAAAATATAAAAATTGAAATAAAAATAAAATATAAAAATATAAAATCAAATTAATATTACATAATTATATATTATAATATATATAACATAATTATATATTTTAAGGTAAGTTATTAATCAAAATTTTCTGTAATATAAATGAAAAACATTTTTTTTTAACGTTAATGATTAATATAAACATAGAACTAACTTTGATATTCTATTAAAAATATATTAGAAAAATATTGATAAAGAAAATAATGAAAAAATTTACATTTTGTTTATTTTATAGCAACGGACGATATATGGGAAGATCCTGATATTTTCCTGAAATTTATATAATGAAGTGCGTTAGTGAAAAAAAAGACAATGTAGACGGCGGAGGTTTTCGTATAATTTCGTATAATTCGTATAGTTTCGTACAATTTCGTATAATTTCGTATAATTCGTATTATAGTTCTGTATAATTTATCGTTGTATCGAGTCTTTCACAATTTTTATCACTATCTCTTTGTTATGGATTCATAAGACCTCATCAAAAAACTATCAGAACAATAACTATTATGATCTTCTATTTTTTAATCATTAATCAAAGCAGAGTTTATATATATATATAGAAAACAGTATTTCTCTCTTCTTCTTTGCATTAGATAAAACATAGATATGCCACAATCATTTGAACCACCATTGCAACACATTTACAGATTCCGTGTACGTAAAAATTTCAATGGATTGAAATTTTTCTTATGCTTAAATTTTTAGTAATTTTCTGTTTCTTTAGCATATTAAATCTAAAACGACTATCTGATTGGTTCCTGAGCTTATATTATGTATTATGTTTTATAAATATTCGTGTGCTATAGCCTTTAGAGCCGATGGCTTGATCTAGAGGGCCTATAATCAGAGTGGCGACAACTGGGTGCCTTCTAATTGACATTTTTCATCCGTTGCCGTCAGGTTTTCAAATTTATCTAAATCACAGTTTAACCAGTTACGACAGTAGCGTCGGTACCTTTGATGTTGCGGTGTATGAATCATGACCTATCGCCATATTCTTGGTTGGAAAATGCGCCAAATTTAAAAACATTGGCTACGTTCCGTTTCACGCATATGCGCGCATTATTTATAGTATGCGCTTTGAACTATAGAACTAACTGGAACGAGCGCTCCTTTGTTACGAGCCGAGTGCGACGAAGGCTATTGCTATTTGGAATCGCTTTCTCTGTTACATTAACATGCTATAGTATATTTCTCCTATAGTTTCATGACGTACTATCTGTGCCCATACCTTAGTCAGTATATGTTCGAATAATGAATATATGTATAAAAAATATTATTGTAATGAAATGAATTATTTCAGGAAATATAATGGCAACAATAAACGAAATAAAATAATGTTCTATTTTGTTAAATTTTTGGTGAAAAAAATTCTGTACACAACTTTAATGCGCAGACATATATTTTTAGCTAAGGTAATATATGAAAAAGAGAGACGGCAATACAAAATAGATACTGTCTCCCTCGGCTCGAAGTCATCGGGCAATAACAAAGGCAGCGCTCGTTCTAGTTAGTTCAATGAGTATGCGTAACGTATACTATAGATAAATGCGCGCATATGCGTGAAACGGAACGCAGCCACTGAAGATGTGAAATGTTCACTAGAAATCCTGTAATTATTATATAATTTTTCCAAAGGTGTTTCTATATACCTATTACAAAATTTTAACCATAGTTGAGCTCTAAAAAACCTATGAAAATTAGTATTTTTAAATAAAAAAAAAGAAGAATTATAAATCAAGTTAAGTTTAATTGACAATAAGCACTTAACAATAAAGCATTTAACAATAAGTTTGATGCTACATAATTAAAATTACAAAGATTTTTCTAACAAGAGTGTAATTTATTTACTGTCGTATTACATAACATATATATATATATATACAAGGTGATTCAAAAATAAGTATAGTGTCCGTGAAATGACATATTCTTGAGTCAATTCTAAGACGTTTTTCCTTTAGCAAAATTTCGTCCGACGCTTAGTTTTCGAATTATTAAAAAAGTAATTAACTTATAACGGGTTGGATACAAGAGGCAGGCAAGGGTGGCGCGAGTCACCGTCAAGCGGGGTGCTTACGCGGGGCGATCGCTGCGATCAGCTGGTCGATACATACACACACATGCAAATACATAATTCTCATTCTCTCTCTCTCTCCTCCCTCTCTCCCCCTCTCTCTCTCTCTCCCTCTCTTCTTTCTCTCTCTCTCTCTCTCATTTGCTTATTTGAAGTTATTATTGCTCTTACAAAATTATTATTTATTTTTATTGTTTCACATTTTCACTTAAATTATTTTCTTATTCTATTGTACAGTTTTTTTTTTTTTTTTTTTTCAGGAGGGGAAAATGCATTTTATGCATACTCACCGGGCGATCCGGTGAGTTATGTGGGACTCGAGTACCAAGTCGAATTACCAACTCGGTACTCCCACCCACTAAAAACCCCTCTCTTCGCTAATTTTCTCTAACACTGTTTATTTGACATTCCGAAATTTATTTTCACACAACACCAAAGAATAGTTATTATTACCTTGTTCGATGTATTGCTGTAATTTCTTGAGAAATGAATTTTCCAATAAAGATATATTTATTATTATTAAATATTTATTAAATCATCTGATTGAAAATCAATAGTAATATGAAAATAATATGAAAAAATATCATTAAAGTCTGGCGTTTCAATCTCTCTTTTAAAAACGTAAGAAGATGTTCCAAATGTTCAGAAATATTGATCGCTCTGAATTTGTTTTTAAAACCATAAGGAAAAAGCCAAGAGAGATTGAAACGCCAGAATTTAATGATATTTTTTCATATTATTTTCATATTATTATTGATTTTCAACAGTTTAATAAATATTTAATAATAAATAAATAAATTTAATATTAATAATAATATTTAATAATAATAAATAAATATTTAATATTAATAATACTATTTAATAATAATAAATAAATATTTAATGTTAATAATAATATTTAAGAATATTTAATAATAATATTTAATATTAATAATAAATAATATTTAACATTAACAGTGAAAGTATTAAACATTTATTTATTCTAATTAATTTTAAAACAAATCTCATACGATGTATAAATGTCATATGATAATATTATACGCTAAATTGTCGCGTCTTCAATCAAGCACATGTTCACGTTTGACAGCGCTGTTAGTACCTTAACCTACCGCAACCTAGTTAACCAAAAACTGTTTGCTGTCGCCGGGTAAATATCGTCGCGTTGTCGCGTCGTCACGTCGTAATAACGTTGTGTTTTTCTTTAATCGAGTGATTTTTAATAGCCAACAGTGATTATTCGATAGTGATTGATAGTGATTAGTGAGAGAGTCATTGATAAATTTCTCGTCTTATCGAGTGAGTGAATGAATGTGATTATGTTGAAGTTTATAAAAGAATACAGTTTATAAAAGAAAAACAAATTTTCGATTAATTATTTAGTGTGGATCTCTGTTCTTTAGAACGTGATATCTACGTTCAACTTGAGTAAAAGTACGATCTATTGGAAAATTTATTTCTCAAGAAATTACAACAATACGTCGAACAAAGTAATAATAACTATTCTTTGGTATTGTGGGAAAACAAATTTCGGGATATCAAATAAACAGTGGTAGAGAAAATTGGCGAAAGAGGGGGTTTTTAGTGGGTAGGGAGTACCGAGTTGATAATTCGACTTGGTACTCGAGTCCCACATAACTCACCGGATCGCCCGGGTGAGTATGCATAAAATGCTTGTCCCCTTCTTGTAATAAAAAAAAAAAAAAAAAAAAAGGTACAATAGAATAAGAAAATAAGTGAAAATGTGTAACAATAAAAAATAAATAATAATTTTAGTAAGAATAATAATAACTTCGAATGAAAAAGAGAGAGAGAGAGAGAGAGAGAAGGAGAGAGAGAGAATGAGAATTATGTATTTGCATGTGTGTGTATGTACCGATCAGCTGATCGCAGCGATCGCCCCGCGTAAGTACCCGCGTCTGACGGTGACTCGCGCCACCCTTGCTTGCCTCTTGTATCCGACCCGTTATAAGTTTACTTCTTTAAATAATTCGAATTACTTCTTTTAATAATTCGAAAACTAAGCGTCGGACGAAATTTTGCTAAAGGAAAAATCGTCTTAGAATTGACTCAAGAATATGTCATTTCACGGACACTATACTTATTTTGAATCACCCTGTATATATATATATATATATATATATATTATATATTGGGACCTTAATTTTATTTTGTTCAAGAAATTAATTAGGACCGATGTCGTTGGCCCACGGCACACCTTCGGCGCGATTTTTACTAAAATGTATCTCGGAAGTTTTTGGGCGCCAGATGCGATAATTCGCACCACTCTAAAACCAGACTCAGTACTGACCATACGCAATAAAAATCTACAAACACTTAAAAAGTAATCGCGACGGACGCTCGGCTAGCCCCGTCTCGGAATTGGTAGAGGGGCGGTTTTAATAACGAACAAGGAAGGATCGAGAATACAAGGTGGCTGCAATTTAAAACAAGAGATTAGTGTAACAAAGATGAATATATTTAACAAATAGAGAATATATCATACGAGACAGATTCACGTTGAAATCGCAAGATGTTGTATGTTCGATTATGGCAATTTTCCACCGACAGCGCCGGGCCGGTATTCGAGCGCGATCACCGCGGTATCATGAGTCGCGCGATAGGAAAAAACTAGCGCAAGAAAAGTCTTGGAATTTTGCGCCGAACGAGACGTTACAGAGTCTCGGCAGCTACAAATCCCGTTTGAATTATTAATAAAGAACACCGCGATGATGCTTCTAATAATGACATCCGTCTGTACTAAGCCGACAATATTAAATAAAGACAATAGTTAAATTCGCCAAGTGTGAAAGTAACGGAATCAATCAATAACGGTAATCGACCTAACAATTACAAAATTACGGCAATAACGGTAGCATTGAACAATCACGCAATTATACAAGATAAACGTTCGGACGTACGTGAACAATTCCAACAATAAAGCATCGAGAACGCGAATAATAATCTATAATAACGAATCAAACAATTCACGGCGCAGAGATACGCGAGTCGATGTCGCACGCAATTGCCGGTTATCGAATATCGCGATCACCTGTGTGTGAGTTCGTCGTATCACAAATTTACAGAACAAAGAAAGTTACAAGCAATAATAATTGTAAAACTAAAAGACAAACAAAATGTGACTGTCGGCGCTTAACCGGGAGAGAGGGCACTTCCTATTATCTTAGCTCGAACAAAGCGTTGACCGGCCGCCGCAAGCTAACACGCAATTATCAAAACTCGATTTACTCACGAATAAATACTTCGCGACGGCAGCAAATCGGCACGGACTCTGTTCGGGCTAATTCTACCTGTTACGCTAATAATAGAACGGCCTGATGAGGTCGACGCTCGTCTCATCGATGACTCCTAGCGGTCCTCGGTACTCTCGGCATCCACGGCAAAACGATACTTTTGGGCCGTCGTCCTCTTCGCCGGTCCGCCGAACAGTGACGAGCGGGAGGCCCGTCGGAATCGCGCCGGCAATTAATTTGTAAATAGGTCACTTGGGGCGCTTCCGCAACCCTCAGGATCGTCGCGGGCCTCAATTGTTCCTGCGGCCTTCACGGCCGTATTTGCGCTTGTCGCACCCCGTTTCCTCTCGGAGTTTTCTTAATTCTTTGTAGCTGCAGCTCATAGTGAGGTTTCCTTCCGGTAACTGCTCGCCGATATTTTTCTCTGATCTCTTGGTAGCGCTGAATTCGGCCGAGCTGGCTCCGTTTTCGGGGTCCTCGCTATTATTCCTGCTGATCATATGGAGATTTATAGGGGCGACAGCGACAGTTTAAAATAGATGTTGCGAATTTTATAAGGCGGATAAGAATACTTAGCTCGGCGTTCTCTTCCTAGTCGGCGCCTTCGCTCGTCCGGAACTTCCTTTAGGATCTTCTACGCCGGGTCGAGTCATCGGATGAGATCCCGTCAAGGTCCATCCTCACAATCGCTAAATTTTTTTCTAATAAATCTCGCAAATACATAGTTCTATGCGAGGGAGGCGAGCCTCCCCTCGCCGCTAATAATCGCTCTCTCTCCCTAAATCAGGGGAGAACGAGGGCCCAAAAATAATCTCGGTCAGATCTCGCGATCCTTGTGACGGACTGCCAAATGACACGTCACAATATATATATATATATACAGGGTGTCCGTCGATTTTCGATCTTAACGAAATAAATAAGTAGATTGGTTCAAATTAAGAAGAAATGATCTATATTGTTTTGGGATTGTCGCAATAATTACGGAAAAATTAAATAAAGAAGATCGGCCAATCTGCGTGAGTAGAAGCGCGCGGCGACGAGAGTCGTCCCACTGTAATCCGATACTAGTCGCGCCGCGAAGCGGTGGGCGGGTCGCTCTCCGAGACATGATGGTGGTTTGCGATTCATCGCAATACCGTGCCGAAAAATGACGCGTCCTTTTAGTGACGAGAAAATGATGCGCTATCATTTCCACACCACCTTGCGGTAGATAGCATGGTGCTTTTTTTATAGTGGTTTCCCCCATAGGCCTATTCCACTCTCAATTTGAAAATTATTCAAAATGCCATTACTATATGCTGAATGTATCGTAAATGTAAAAAATTGATGATGACAGTACCTTTACAAAAATTGATCCGTGATTGAAAATCCCTCAATAAAATTGCACACGTTGATAATGATACGTTGATAAAATGCTTCAAGAATCCTTTCTTCATCTCATACGAAAGCGCACTGCTGGATCGATTATCCTGATATTATACATGACACGCAGTTTCACATAATTATTGCACAACACATAAAATTGTATGGCCACTTGGTTTTCGTTAACGCCTGTGAAATGATTCCATGTAAATTGCGGCCGCACGATAAATATTTTCTCCCGCTGGTCCGTATGCCACAATCATATCCGTATATTCCTGCAGAGAATACTTCATTTTCACTGTTAATTTATTACGCGAACACAAGATTTTTATTAAAACGTCTTAGCTCTCGCACGCTGTTGCCAGACTGCGTACGCCAGCAACACGCAGCTACAGCTGAGCGGACAATCATAGTGCGCAGGCGTCGAACTCATATGTACTTACACTCACATGTCATATGTACTTACACTCACATGTCATATAAAAAATTATATTGTTGCATATTATTTATTGCATATTGTTACATTATATAAAAATAGATAAACTAAACTCATTTGAAACAAAAAAAATAGATAAACTCATTGAAAACTAAAAAAAAACATAAATAAAACTCATTTAAAACTAAAAAAAAAGATAAACTAAACTTATTTAAGAGAATAATGCATCGCCATAGATTTACTGTCATAATATTTTCGATTACTTAGTACAATTTTACGCTTATTTTTAAATTTTAAACATACCGTGGCAAATTTTGAAAATAACTTAGAACGCAATTTATGACAATCTGGAATGTATTGTGTAGAAACACAATTAAATTTATCAACTAAAAAATTATATAAATTTATGTTACGCATTTTTTTGAAAATAAAAACTGTAATGTCTAAAAATATTTTCTAAAAATATTTTCTTGTAAAAAAAAAACTTGAAATGTTGGCTTATTAACAAAATAAAGAGTATTTGAATTATTTAATAGTTACAAGTTCAGAAAATTTAAAATTTAATGATTTTTTAGAACCAACAGATTGCATGCAAACAGAACATGTAATACATGTTTTTTTAATAGATGCCAAACAATATCCTGCAACATTATATAAGCAATTCATCTCTATATTATTATATTCTTTTGTTGCACTATTATCAAAAGGAGGAATTTGATCTAATTGTAGGAGATATTAAGGATCCATTAGATGTAGATGAAAAATTAGATATATTATCTTTTTTTTATTTTAAATATTCTAAAAAACCAGAAAGATGTTCACTGTCATCAATTTCATAATTTCCCGTTAATATTGGTTTTGTGAACATATTTATGGCAATAAGTTTTAAATTATTTTTAAATTTTAAAGAATCTAAAATTACATTTTTATGTCGCAAAAGTGAGAACAGATTTTCTATGCAGTCTTGCGTAAAACAACCAGTCAAAACAAATTCAAAATTGCAATAGTTTAAAAGATATTGTATCAAATTAATAATTGACATCGTAGAAAGTATGATGCCTCTTTGTACAGGTTTAAATATTCCTTTATCATCTATTTTAACTTTTTTAAATAGATCAATTATCTCATAAAGAAAAGAGATACTACTATCATGTATTTCTTTGTTCTTCATACCTAATGCTGTACAGCATGATCTAGAAGTCATTAATGAGAACCATTTAGATATTTGTTCAACAAAGCATGCAATATTCCGAAATTCTGGTTTATAATTTTCATTTGCTAAAAATTGTAAGGAACTACTGACATGGGTTGAGAAAACATTTCTGGCTTTATTTACACGCATTTTATTGTAAGTATTAGTACAATTAGTCATTATATTGTAATTTACGCGTAAGGAGAAATTCCAGGTCTTTTTGAGACTCAATTAATTCATTAAAATGTAATCCTATTAGATGGTAAGTTGTATTTTTTAAATAACTTTATCTGGCAAGATAAAAAACCTATTGGAAACTAAGGCTTCTTTCAAATTTTTTAGAAGATGTGGTATATCTGCGATAAAATATAAAAATCTATGCAAAGCATAGGGATGTGATATATAATCTAATTTCTAACATCAGATTACCGTCCCACATTTATTCCACGACATTTCCATATTTTACCATTTCCAAGACCCATGTCAGAAGTTATGTAATTTACATGATGTTATATATTTTATTAGAATATATATATATATATATATATATATCGTACAATACTATAATATACAATGGAATACTATGCTATCGTTAGCAATCACGCTTTGTTCCTTAATAATAACTGATGCGCCCTCTTCTCGCGTGTCGCTCGCTAGCGTGACGCATGCGCTGTTCATGCAGCCACATCTTCCTTTTTTTTCAAATCAGCTTTATTAGAATTAAAATTAGATAAAACGCTCTATCAAATATAACATTACATAACGTAATCCTTTAACTTAGCTGGAGTTCTAACAGTTCGTCCACTTCCGAGTTAGTCTTAGTGTTTGTTGTTGTTCCGCATTAACATTTTTGGATGCTGAGGATTCTTCACAACTAACATTTATAGCATTCTTGTTTACCTGTCCATTATTCTCATTATTTTCATCATAATCATCATAATCATCAACTC